>VSMD01090662.1:0-21659 GCA_008750895.1 Mirza zaza | reverse complement strand
TGAGTGTGTGTGTGGTGAGTGTGTGAGTGTGTGTGTGGTGTGTGTGAGTGTGTGGTGTGTGTGTGAGTGTGTGAGTGTGTGTGTGGTGTGTGTATGAGTGTGTGAGTGTGTGTGGTGTGTGTGTGTGTGAGTGTGCGTGTGGTATGTGTGTGAGTGTGTGTGTGAGTGTGTGGTGTGTGTGTGTGTGTGTGTGAGTAGGCAGGGAGAGGGATGAGGGATGGAGTTGAGACAATCCAAAAGCCAGTCTGGGTAAAATTTCTTCAAATCTTACAACTCATTTAGGAAAAAAATAAAACACCTTAGAAATGTATTTCCCAAATTTGACAAAAATGCTAGAAATTTAAGTGATGTCACCAGTAATAAGTTATGAGATAAAAGAACTTTTTTAAAACAGTACACCATGCCAGAGAGAAAACTGAATTCTATAATCTTTTCACTGTAAATAATATTACAAAATTGCTGTCATATGAAGAGGCACTCGAGAATACAGGCAAGGCCGGGCGAGGTGGCTCACGCCTGTAATCCTAGCACTCTGGGAGCCCGAGGCGGGAGGATCGCTTGAGCTCATGAGTTTGAGACCAGTCTGAACAAGAGTGAGACCTCGTCTCTATTAAAAATAGAAAAAACTAGCCAGTCAACTAAAAGTAGAAACAAAAAATGAGCCAAGCATGGTGGCACATGCCTGTAGTCCCAGCTACTCGGGGGGCTGAGGCAGGAAGATCGCTTGAACCTAAGAGTTCGAGGCTGCAGTAAGCTATAAATCCTGTCAGTGTACTCCAGCCTGGGTGACAGTGGGAGACTCTCTGTTTTTTTTTTTTTTTAAAAAAACAAAAATAGCTTGTTGTTTATGCCCAGGTCACGGGGGTGATCATGAATGGGTCAGTTGAGTAACAGAGCTCAGAGTGTTTATTGGTGTGAGGCTGCTTTAACCAGGTACAAAGACTGAGTTAGAGCCTATAATAGCTTTTTTGTTTTCTTAATGGCCCAGGCTGTCGTAAAAAAAATATCACAGATTGGGTGACTTAAACAACAAAAAATTATTTTCTGACTTTTCTAGAGGCTGGAAGTTCAAGACCAAGGTGTTGTCAGGGTTGGTTCCTCCTGAGGTATGCATCCCAGGTGGCTATTCTTCTAAGCACACCGGTCACATTGAGTTAGAGCCTCACCCTAACGGCTTCATTTTAACTTAATTGCCTCTTTAAAGATCTTATCTCAAATACTTTCTGCAGTACTTGAGGTGGGGCTTCAGCACAGTTCAGCCCATAACAGAGCCCAAGGCAAGATGCTGTAGCAGGGAATCCGAAGATCACTCCACACATTCATCCTGCAGGGAGAGGAAAAGCCCTGAGCAGAGCCTAAGTAGTGAGACTGCTGGCCCAAGCAAGGTGTTAGGCAAGATCCAGTTAAAGAATTAGCGTCTCACATCTGGGGGATGGTCATGCTGGAAACTCAGACTTGTGGGGGGAGGGGGGAAAGGGCATTTATTGAAACCTTAAAATCTGTACCCCCATAATATGCCGAAATAAAAAAAATAAATAAATTAAAAAAAAAAAGAATTAGCGTCTCAGAGGCCAGGCACTGTGGCTCACACCTGTAATCCTAGCACTTTGGAAGGCCAAGGCAGGCAGGAGGATCCCATGAGCTCAGGAGTTTGAGACCAGCCTGAGGAAAGAGAATCTCTACTAAAAATAGCCAGGTGTGGTGGTGCATATCTGTAGTCCCAGATTCTCAGGAGGCCGAGGCAGGAGGATCCCTTGAGCCCAGGAGTTTGAGGTTGTAGTGAGCTATGATGACACCACAGCACTCTAAACTACAACAACAAAAAGAATTAGCAGCTCTGCCTGCTTATGGGGAGTTATAGGGGCTGGGATATGACTTACATACCACGCAGGGGATGTGCAGAAGGTGAACTCAGCTGCCTGCAAGAAAGAACTGGACCTGTGGTGACATTTGCATGTCTGTATCTCTTTCTAGTAATTCATCCTTCTTGGCATCACCAGTGTCTAGGGATCTAGAACAGTGAAGGAACACACCAAAGTTTGTTAAGGAAATTAAGGAGACTATGAATGAATTAATTCCTCATTTTCAAACCATCTGTGAGCTGAGTCAGTAGGAAGATGGATGATCCCAACAGTTCCATGTTCATTTTTATCTTGTTCTCAAACTCTGCTTCCTGTCCCCCACCCCTCAGGGCATGTGAGTGCACACATGCAAACACACACACACACACACACACACACACACACACACGATGGTCCTCTGGCTAAAGCAAGGAAAGATGGCAGAATCCCCACAAAGATACTGCATGCCTGTTTGTCTAAAGGGAATTTAAATCAAATCCCCATTGCTCCATGAGACCTGGCTTATGAGAGTCATTCATGACAATGTGTTAGACTTTTGCTTTAAAAAAAAAATAGTGCTTATTCTGCCCTTTTCTCTGACCTTTGTCCTCCCTTAACCATCTCACCTCCACAATTTTTGAAAGAGTGAAAAGGTAGCCTGCCTGCGGTAGAAGTGGTAATCTCAGCTGCTCTTAGGATCTGTGTGTATATCTGCTCTGATCTGTGTGTATATCACTCATTGAATTCTTTTGGCACCCCCTGCCTTGCTGCTTGGCTGCTAACTAATAACAAATTTAAATTTTTGAGCCAGTGGAGTCTCTTCTATAACCCAAGCTGAATAAGTGGTGTAGCCCAAACACTGTCCCAAGTCTTTGGGATGAGATACAGAGGAGGTGAACTCTTTGTAATCTTGATTTCTGGAATAATGAAATGACTTGGGAGGAAATGCTGTGTCCAGATGAAGTTAGCAGGAGGCAGGACAATTGTCTGGTTATGTGCAACTGGCCAGGTGCTTCCTCTCAGGTGTACACAGGGGAGAATGACAGCCAGGTAACTGCAATGGAGAACAAATTATTGCTTACAAAGACACAGGGGAAAGGTACAGTCACTTCACAATGTAGCAAATATTCTCAGTTCCTAACGCTTAGATCTTTATAATTGGGTAGCTTGACAGTATTCCAAATTTGTATCCTCTCAACAACGCCAAGAGACAGAAAAACAAATATTATAGGCTCCTCCCTGCTGAGGACTAGATTTTGCCCCCAGCACTTCAAATCCATGTGTTGAAGTCCTAACCCCAGTATCCCAGAATGTAACTATATTTGGAGATAACTTTAAAGAGGTGATTAAGTTAAAGTGAGGCCTTTAGGATAGGCTCTAATCCAATATGGCTGGGTTAGAAGATCTTCTTATAAAAAACATATTGGTGTCTTTATAAGACGAGATAAGGACATACACACACACAGAGTGAGAAGATGGCCATCAAAGATGCCATCTGCCAGCCAAAGAGAGAGGCCTCAGGAGAAACACCTGCCAACATGATGATCTTGGACTTCTAGACTCCAGAACAGTAAGAAACTAAATTTCTGTTGTTTAAGCACCTGAGTCTGTGGTATTTTGCCTAGCTAACTAATATACCCCATTTTACAGTAAGTGATTTGTTCAAAATCCCAGAACAAATTGGACATGAACCAAGAAACCTAGGTTTTTATTTTTATTTCTTTTGCCATGGTATTATTCTATTATTGCAGTTTGTCTTTCAATAATAAAAAAGAAGCACAGACATTTTACATAATATTTTAAAAGTAATCTTTATTAATCTTTTATTATCACAAATGTATATATGCCCATTATAGGGAATTTAACATTGGACTAATAAAGATAGCCTAAAAGAAGAAAATATAAATCTGCTCCTATCAGTGTGGTGTCAGGGAGGAGCACTGTTTTCTGTCGTGTGGCTTTGCTCCAAACTGTCACTCAGTCCTTTCCTAAGGGGAGGATCGAAGAATATAGTATGAGGGGTTGGGGCATAAACTGCAATGGGAAATTTTTTTTTAGACAGAGTCTCCCTCCATTGCCCGGGCTAGAGTGCCGTGGCATTAGCTAGCTCACAGCAACCTCAAACTCCTGGGCTCAAGTAATCTTCCTGCCTCAGCCTCCCGAGTAGCTGGGACTACATGCATGTGCCACCACACCCAGCTAATTTTTTTTCTAATTTTCAGTAGAGATGGTAATTTTATGGTAATGAGTGCATAATGAAGCTGCAAGGTCAGGAAGCAGTGGATTTCTCTGCCATCTTGGTTCTAATCAGTTGGAACTTGTCCTGCCTCTGCCTTGTTTTGATCAGGGTAGCTCAAAACAAAGTTTCAAAACTTCCTGACTCAGTTAGGTAATGCCTACACAATTAAGCAATGCCTGAAGCAATACCTAAAGACATACCTAAAGTAATGCCTGCCAGTTCCCTGTATCGATAGCCTCCTGCTGGTTTCCTTCGACCCCAGTCCTACCACTTGGGATTGTGGGAGCCAGAGCAGCTGTCTTGGTCCCTGAGATGGGAGTCACACACGCAGAGAGCAGAGCAACAAGATAGGAGGAGCCTGGGCTTCCTGGGGGATTGTGGAGACACTGTGCCAGCCCTGGACTACCTACTCTGATTTTTATGTGAGACAGATGAAATTTCATCTTGTTTTGGTCACTACTATTTGGAATGTCTCTGGTACAGCATTAGAACAGCACCAGTCAAAATCTTCAGTCAATCACACTTAATAGAAAAACATAGTAAAATATTTCTTAGGGGTCTTAAAGTTGAGGATCTAAGAAAATCCATTCTAAGTAATCCAGAATACCACCTAGATTACTAATATTAAGGAAGGCTATTGTTGATAGAGAGTGAAATCCCATTACTTAGCTCCAGAGATCCAATGGAAAGATACCCTTAATCTTTTGTTTTCTTTCTGCTTCTAAGTTTCTTTAGAACTCTAAGTCCAGACACGAGAAAGCCATCAACCAGGTCTACCTGTAGGAAAGCTCTTGGCTCTTCCAAGAAATCCAATGAGTTTTGAAAAGACTCAGACCTGACTCGGGATACTGAGGACATATAGAAACGTATTATGATGGATATGATGTGGAACTATCATAATCATCACCATTTATTGATACCACATGGTGTGCCAACATTGTGCTAAATGCTTTTATATAATACTTCATTTAATCCCAAGTCACTTTTGGAATAGGCTCATATCATGCCTTATTTTAATGAAAAAAATGAAGCTCAGAAAGAGGAAATAACTTACTCAAGGTCATACTGAAAGGATCCGTCTGACTGTAAAGCTATGTTCCTAAAAAGTTCTAGAACTGACCTTGACCCAGTAGCAGCCCTCTCCAAGCAGCCTGGGCTCAGCAGAACAACTAAGTCAGCTTCAGCCTATGTTCAAATATGAACCTCTTGTCCCTTGAAGTTTGGCTTGGAGGGAGAAGCAAATAGCAGTGTTCCATTTTTTGTTGAAATGCAATTGAAACAGTGCATTGTTTTTTAAATCCCAGTCCTCTATGAGCCAACGAATTGTCAGCACACAATTGAAAGCAGTGCTAACACAATGACTGCAGAGAGTTTGTGTAGTAATAAGTTGTAATGGAAGCTGGCAGGAAGGATTTAGGGGACAGTCTTGCTGCTATCTTAATTGTTAATAACAACGATGAGTTTATGTAAGGACAATGCCTTGCTCAGAATTCAGCATTTTTTCTCTTCCAAAACTCTGAATTACCTATTTTATTCTCCTCATATTTTAACACTTGCTTCTTAAAAATATAAGAATATGTATAATTTGGGTAGATTTTCTCTATTGCTACTCATGATCCTTATGGCCCAGATAATAAATAGGAAAATGCCAGCCTTGTAGCAGTTTTGACCAAAGTAATCGTTAATATTAGTGTTCAATGTCCTCCTATTGCTCCTCTGCCGTGTTCCTGCTATGAATGATGGAACGCCTTTAAGACAACAGCATAGTCCAGGTAAAGCCAAGTACACTTATTAAAACAATATCAGCTCAAGTGGCACCTTTAGGCTCGGGAGGGCCCTAGCTGTATGTTGTTTGTTGTTAAAGGGCAAAACTGCTACTTTTGTGCCACCCTAACTCCATCCACCAGTCTCCCATAGTCTAATTCTAGAAAAACATAAATAAAAGAGAAAAACTCACTGTGACTGCTCTCTGTCATTTTGATTTCAATCAAAATAGAATTGTTTAGTCACCCAGGAGCAAAGAGCAGCAGATAATGTTAAGCATAAAAAGGATTAAAGTCAAATTAAAAAAAAAGAAGTAGGCCACAAGCAATTGCTGAAATGCTACCGTCTAGAATGGTTTCAACAAGGAGAATATCTTGTTCTCTAATTCAATTCTGGAAGCAAATTTAGCAATTCAATAAACATTTACTAAATCTGTCTTCTATTGAATCACTGTGCTGTGCATTAGGGATTAAAATACAAACAAACCAAAAAGCATGCACAAGGAAAAGTCGTGACTCCCTGCACCCGGAGATCTCACAGTCTTGCAGGGGAAAACGACCCGCAGCTTGTGATAAGCACCATTACAGAGGTGTGTGCACAGTCCTGTACCAATGCAGGTGTGGGAGAAGACATTCTGCCCACCTGAGATTGGTCAGGAAAATACGTGGTAAGAGAGAGGCACTTCTATGTGGTGGGCATGGAGGAGGACATAGCAGCTTGCTAAGAGATCGGAGGTGGGGGTGGATTCCAGCACTTGTATGAACAGAGGCCCATGTGCAGGGAGGGGTGTGACTTTAGGCAGGAGTGCCCAGGATAATGCTGGCAGGAAATACTGAAATATGCCACCGGTCACCTCTTGGCTCTGGGATTAGAGGTGACTCAGTTTCATCTCCATCATTCCTCATCTTTTCCAAAATTCAAACAAATAGACTCAAATTTTTTAATAAGTGAAAAAAGATAATAGTTTTTGGTGGTTGGTTTATTGGTGTTTTTCTTTATTCTTATTTTTTTTTTTTTTTTTTTTTGGTTTTGCTAAATGTGTGGAATATTCAGGAACATGGCTAAAGAAGTGAAGAGGTCAAGATGCCAAAGGTGAGCAATGAATTTGAAAAAGAGGCTGCGGTTAGGGCAGCCTCAGCGTCGCCTGCGTTCAGGGGATTGGCCTCTGTCTGAGACCAAGTGGTTCTTAACCCTGGCGAGGAGCCTGCAAACACCAAGGCCCAGCACCCAAACCAGTGAACTGAGACTCTCTGGGCGTGGGATTCAGGCCCTAGAAATACACCAGGGGAGGCTCTGGAGCTACAGGCAGACACGCCAACCACAGACACCCCAGAACGAGTGTGCAAACGTGGGAGAAGCTGGAGGCTGGAAGAGGAGGGCTGAGACAAGGAGGGAGAAGGGCAGCAGCCTGTGATATTTTGGGGTTAGCAGAGGCAGGAACGTGCCAGATGAAGGCAAGGGGAGGCATTTCTAGAAAAGGAAACGGAATGCACAGACACATGGAGTGTTTGGAGGCAGCAAGAAGCGATGCTGTGACTAGAACTAGGTGCACAGTGGATGGTAGGAGAGGAGTATGGCTAGGCTGATGACAGTGGGTTTAATTTATTTAAAAATATATCTTTACTATTAAACCCTTAGCTTCTCATGGAATAGAACAGGCATCCTCAAACTACTGCCCACGGGCCACATGCCGCCCACCTAGGACATTTATACGGCCCGCCGGGTGTTTTTGCCCCCGCTGCCTGTCCTGCTTAGCAGCCGAATTGTCCCGGGCCCACAGTGCGCACTCTCCAACGGTCTGAGGGACAGTGAACTGGCCCCTTGTTTAAAAAGTTTGAGGACCCCTGGAATAGAATATGACTTTTTTTTTTAACCACTAATCAGTTATGCACGTGGTAAGTTAGTATTGATTTTCCAATCATTTCGTTTTTCAAGATTCAGTTATGTGGATACTTTGGTTAGTTCTAACTGGCCAAATATAGGCTGTCGTTTGCTTCATTATGAATCATAATGCTACTATTTTCAACAATAGAGTCTGTTGGTCTAGAGCAGGGTTTCTGAGCCTTGGTGCCACTGACTTTTTGTGCTAGATAATTCTTTTATGGAGGGAGGACTGTCCTGTGTAATGCGGGATACTGAGAAGCATCCATAGTCCCTACTACCACCTACTAGATGCCAGTAGCGTCCGCCCTCTACATCCATCCCCAGTTGTGACAGTCAAATATCTCCAGTCATCACCAGATGTCACTTGGTGGCAAAATCGCCCCGCCACCCTCAAATGAGACCCACTGTCTAGAGATCCAGAGTCTAATTCTAGACCAATCCTCAAATGTGCACGCATATGAATTCCCTGAGGATCCTGTTAAAATGCAGGTTCTGACTCAGTAAACCCGAGTTTCAGCACGTGGAGCGTCAAGCTGATGCTGATGCTGCTAGTCTAGGAGACAGACTTGAGCACCCAGGCTCTAAACCCCACAGGTAGTAAATGCTAACATAATTGCTGATTTGAATGAGGCAGGGATCATGTTCATTGCAGTTTCCATTAATGCATTTAAGAATTGGCCATGACCTCTGAGAATTTACAGGATCACGTTATACCATTTTACAGAATTCACGAATATGGTGCCCCACAAATACATTGAATCCCATAATCTTGTAGCCTGCAGCCTGGATTAATTTATATATGTAATATTAATATTATTCACCTGGAAAGCTTTTTCTTTAATTGCCACATCGTTAATCCTTTCAACTGCAATAAGAGCAATTATAATTTGATCTTCATTGGCACCAAACGAGTCCACGTGGTCATGCGACACTTTCTTATTCTAATCACACTCCATTATCTAATCAAAGTCCATTTTTGGATCATGGTAAAATATTGTCCCTTTAAATAGCCTAGGAGTCTGTCTTACAGCGGATGGAAATTCAAATCGTCCACCCAGATGAGTCTCACATGATGGAACAGATGTGATTTGGAAAAGTTGAGCTGGAAAATGCAGTTCTCAAAATTAACTAATATTTTCTCCAACTTTACATTATTGGAAGTATATTTCCCTTGAAATGATGCCCTTAGAAGACATTGTCCAGGAGAATTTCACTGCTAAAAATCCATTAAACATTCATTCAGTCCACAAATATTTACTGACCCCCGACAACGGGCCAGGGACAGTTGCAGGAGCTGGCAGGAGAGCTATGATCCTGGCAGACAAGATGCGGTCTAGTGGGGAAAGCAGATAATTACATGGCTTCATATTGGACGGAGAAAAGAGCCCGGAAGAAAAACAGTGAGGTACTGGTGACATTGGAGGTAGGGCAAGTGGTCAGGGCATGGAAGCTGAGATCCAAATGAGAAGGAGATGCCCCTGCAAAGATCTGGAGGAACAACATTTCCCAGGAAGGCAAAGTGATGTCATGTAAGAATATTGGATTGGGAGTGCAGGAAAAGGAAGCTGCAAAATTGAGAGCCAGAAAAGAAGGGGCTTGTCCCAGCTTAGCCATTTGCTAGCTCTAGGAACTTAAGCAATGTTCCCAGATCTTCTCTAGTTCTTAGTGTCTGCAGAAATAAGGGGGTGACCTAGATCAATGGTTCTCAAACTTGGCTGCCTATGGGAATCACCTGGGAAACTCAAACACTGATGACTTCATTGGTCTGGGGATAGCTGTGACCCTGGGGGTTTTAACAGTCTCTAGGTGATTCTAATGTACACAGCATTTTGAGAGCCTTGAACTGAATTATCTGTGAAGTTCTGTCCCACCCCACCACCTGCAGATATAGGGCTGCCCCTGCAGTGAGGTTCAGTGACCTCAACCAGCTCAGACACCCTGGGCCTCTATATTTCCCCTGGTGAATGTGGGGAGTTGACCTGGATTTATCTATCCCCTTTCATACTATTATTATTCTATGGCATGGTTAGATTGTTTGCTTATTTAACAACAGGGCTGAAATCCCATCTTAGGGCAGCAGTCTTTTTCCCCCAGCTGGAGAAGGTAATGTGATATTCCCTGCAGGGTTTCTTTCCGTCTCTTAGCCTCTCCAAAGCCTCTTTATGTACTTTTCCATCCTTTTCAACTATAGTATACAAAGAGAGGACTACAATGATAGGCATTTCAAGTATAAATGAAGACAAACAATGAAATAGCTCTCAGCCTGCTATCCAGGTAAACCCAAGACAAATTTAGAAGCATCAAACTTGGACCATCATTTGACAAAACAGAGTGAGAATATGTTTTATTTTGTTCTTGGACTATTTCATTCCCTGTCCTTTCTTAAATTCCTTAAGATATAATCCCAAAAGACAGGTAGTGCTTTCAAAGGCCAAAGCTCACTAAGGGGCTTAACTCTATTAATGACCAAGGCCACTAAATTCCAGCTCAAGCAGATTAGCTCAGTTAAGTCCTTGGCATTAGGGTCTCGTCTAACACCAGGCCTGCTGAGAAGCTGTCAGCCTTCCTTCTCACAAATCCTCCCTAAACTTCCAATAATAGCAACTTAATCTCTGAGGAAAGCAACAAAGGAGAGATGCTCTAAGAATAGCCTATACCTTAGAGCAAAGGTATCTTTTGGAATAGAATGGGAGCCACCTGGATTATTTTAAGTTTTCTAGTAGTCCTATTAAAGCAAAAGATGAAATGAATTTGAATTAATATTTTATTTTACCCCATATAGCTATACTATTATCATTTCAACACATAATTGATATAAAAACTTTGTGAATGAGGTTAGGCACAGTGGCTCACACCTATAATCCTAGCACTCTGGGAGGCCAAGGTAGGAAGAGCGTTTGAATTCAGGGGTTTGAGACCAGCCTGAGCAAGAGTGAGATCATGTCTCTACTAAAATTAGAAAAAATTACCCGGGCATGTTGGTGTTGCCTGTAGTCCCAACTACTCAGGAAATTGAGGCAGGAGGATCACTTGAGCCCAAGCTAGTTTGATGTTATAGTGTACTATGACGATACCACTGCACTCTAGCCAGGGTGACAGAGGGAGACAATGGTTTCAAAAAAAAAAAGAAAGAAAACTTCACAAATGAGATATTTTATATCCCTTTTTAAAGGTAGACTTCAGAATCCTGTGAGTGCTGAGATGGGCAGATCTTTTGAGCTTAGGAGTTCAAGACCAGCCTGAGCAAGAGACCCAATCTCTACCAAAAATAGAAAAAATTAGCTGGGGATAGTGGCGTGTGCCTGTAGTCCCAGCTACTTGGGAGGCTGAGACAGGAGGATTGCTTGAGCCCAGGAGTTTGAGGTTGCTGTGAGAGAGGCTGACGCCACAGCACTATAGCCAGGGCAACAGAGTGAGACTCTGTTTAAAAAAAAAAAGATATCTCACACCTGTTAGGATGATTATTACCAAAAAGACAAGAGATAATACATGTTGGTGAGGTTATGGAGAAAAGGAATCCTTTGTACACTGTTGGTGGGAATGTAAATTGGTGCAGCCATTACCAATTACCAGAAAACAGTATGGAGTTTACTCAAAAAAATTAAAAAGAAAACTATCATATGATCCAGCAATTCCACTTCTAGGTACATACCCAAAGGGAAAGAAATCAGTAAGTCAGGCCGGTCGCGGTGGCTCACGCCTGTAATCCTAGCACTCTCGGAGGCTGAGGCGGGCGGATTGCTCGAGGTCAGGAGTTCGAGAACAGCCTGAGCAAGAGCAAGACCCCTGTCTCTACTATAAATAGGAAGAAATTAATTGGCCAACTAATATATATAGAAAAAAACATTAGCCAGGCATGGTGGCACATGCCTGTAGTCCCAGCTACTGGAGAGGCTGAGGCAGGAGGATCGCTTGAGCCCAGCAGTTTGAGGTTGCTGTGAGCTAGGCTGACGCCACAGCACTCAATCTAGCCTGGGCAACAAAGCAAGACTCTGTCTCAAAAAAAAAAAAAAAAAAAAATCAGTAAGTCAAAGAGATAACTGCACTCTTATGTTCATTGCAGCGTTATTCACAATATCCAAGTTTTGTAAACAACTTAAGTGTTTCTCAATGGATGAATGGATAAAGACATTGTGGCTTAAATATACAATGGAATATTATTCAGCCATAAAAAGAAGGAAATTCTGCCATTTTTTTGACAACATGGATGAACATGAAGGACATTATGTTAAGTGAAATAAGCCAGGCACAGAAAGACAAATACTGCATGCCTGGCTCATATATGGAATCTAAAAAAGTAGAACTCATAAGAGCGAAGAGTAGAGCAGTGGTTGCCAGGGGTTGGGGAATGGGGGAAATAGGAGATGTTGGTCAAAGGGTATAAATTTTCAGTTATAAGATGAACAAGTTCTGGGGAATCTAAAATACATCACAGGTAGTGACGGATATGTTAATTTGTTTTAATCATTACACAACGTATATAAATGTCAGATCATCACATTGTATACTTTGAATATATTCAATCTTTATTTGATAATTAAATATTTTTAAATAAAATAAAAAAGAAGGGTAAGGGCTGAGAATGTAAAGAAATAAAGAGAAAGATCAAAGGCAGAGTTGGCAGTGTTAGGAAATCACCACATTACTACTTTCTAAAATAGATGGTATTCTAAAATGCTTAAATGTTTCAAAAAGACACAAAAAAATCTAACATTAAAAGAGTTTGGTGTTGATAGTTGAGGAAGCTGACAGTGTGTGGAGGAGGCAGGGAATTTATGGGAACTCTCTACTTCCTGCTCAATTTTGCTGTGAACCTAAAACAAATTTAAAAAAAAAGTCCATTTAAAAGAGGGGGAAAAGTTTGGCTCAGGTAGAAGCCCAATTATAAACACAGAATGATGCAGTGGCTACCATGTTACTGTATGCAATTTAGTTCTTTTCTTTCAGTCCTAATGAGACCTAGTTTAAAAAGGGGGTTTTCAAGAAATCCAACAGCTTAAAAAAGAGATGGACATAGAGGCAAAGCTCAAATTAAGAATTGCAATTAGCAAGTCAATTAAAGGTTTGAATATTGGCTTGTGTTGCGGTTGTTTTGCCAGACTTAGAGCTAGCAGGATCTGACACAAGCACGAGTTCTTTCTTTATTAATATTTTTTGATGGCTGTGCAAAAACCAATCTAGGTATGATTCCCAATGCCTGGATTCTAATATTAATACAACATCTAATAAGATTGATAAGATGTCAGAGGTAAATTGTACTAGTGTCCTAGTTTAGGTTTCCTCAAAGCAGACCCTAAGACCCCAGATATAATAAGGCAATAGTGCTTTGGGAAGGTGATCTCAGCACCAGTGGGGGAGTGAGGAAAGTGAGAAGGGACAGAGAAAAGGCCAGTAAGTCTATGTAAATAAGCAGTTTCCCCCTAGGCACGATCAGAGCTCAGTCTCACTGGGACCCCTGAGGAACCACATAGTGGCTTCTCAGAATCCTCCTCGCTCCACCTCAGAGAGGAAAGCTGACTCCTCACCCTCATTGTCTGAGGGCTGCCCCAAGGTTAAGTTCCTGGGTCTTTCAGGCTTCCCTGAGCACACAAACAGAAGGGAAATGCAGAAATGCAGAGTGGCAGAAATGCAGAGTGGCCCCCCTCCTTGAGGTGGGAAGGTGGCCCTGTGCCCATTGCAGCTGCCAGTGAACTCAGAAGGGCAGAGAAAGAAGGGGAGAGAGAAGGAGCTTGGTCTCTGTTTATAAAAAAAATCTTATCAATAAATAGATGCATCTTCTTAATTCCATAATGATGGCTTGACAGTTTTTGATGTTTCCTCCCTCCCTCCCTCCTACCATCCTTCCTCCCTTCCTCTCTCATTCCCTTCCTCCATCCCACCCTCCCATTCTCCCTTCCTTTCATTAAAAAACAAAACCCAAACCACTATTTTTCAGACTTCCCTGGAAGGGCTCTTGTGCATCCAAACTGGCTCACCACCACCTGGTGGCCACTCCTAGGATTGCAGGCAAACAGTTTTGGTCAATAACATCATGGGCATAAATGATTTACATCTAATTTGTTTTCTTGCAAAAAAAAAAAAAAATGGCACTGAAAAGTAAGATAAAAATAAAGGCTTTTGTCATGAGATAACATTTTGTGTGGTTCCAGGAAATTTTACTATTATTTTATAGCATCAGTTTCCTAGTTTGTAAAATGATACCACATAGGAAAGTGAACGAATAGAAGAAAATAATTGCAGTACATTTAAAAAAAAAATCCTATCTTGATAAAAGTTAATTTTGATGATGATGTAAAAATGATGCTGAGGTGAAATTGAATATTTTATGGATCCAGATTAAATGACACTACAGCACATATGATGCTAACCTCTGAAAAAGTTGAATAAATTTCTCTTTTATTGTGGGATGACTCAGAGCTTTTTCACTATGGATTGGGAATGTCTAAGGAGGGGATTTAGTTTCCAGCTGTTCGAAGCTTAACGGTGGCACCAACCAAATACTCCTTAAGTGGTTTTTTTTTTTATCACGATTTGAGACTAGCTGGCTTATATAATGCCTAAAATACATTTGAAGCAAATATTTTCTTTGCTTCATGTGAAGGTAAAGTATTCAAAGTCCAAAATATGCATTTGACCCTATTTTTACTTTTAATTTTGAGAGAGCAATAATTTTTTCAAGTAAAGAATATGTTTTCTCAAATTTTAATATTTCTTCCATGTTTTAATATTTATAACTTTTAGAAAGCATACAAGTAAGATAAACCAATTGAAACTGATTGATAAAGTATTTTGATAGGGCTTCTTCTCTCGAGTTTAACCACACTTCCTCATCTCGCCAAACTGCAAGACAGGAATATCTTATTGTTCTCTGCACAATCTTACCACCCACACTG
The DNA here is from genome assembly GCA_008750895.1 of Mirza zaza. Lineage (NCBI taxonomy): Eukaryota > Metazoa > Chordata > Mammalia > Primates > Cheirogaleidae > Mirza > Mirza zaza. The sequence continues at coordinate 7,038 of VSMD01090662.1, read as the reverse complement.
AGTTTGGAAAAAAGAACAGTAGAAGTTCTGTTTTTTAAAAGCAGCAGAATATACTCTGAGCCATGTCCTCACCTCTTTGACGTGAGGCTGTTTTAGGAAAGATTTGGGGAAATGGGTTTTGGGTGGCATAGATAGGGTCCCTTTTAGATATGTGAAAATAGACCTAAATAAATTTCTCCTGCTTCCCTCCACTCACCCATACTTTTTATTACTAAAATAACAGGTGTTTTTTTCTCTTTTTATTTCATCATATTATGGGGGTACAAATATTGCTAAGGTTACATATATTGCCCTTGCCACCCCCCCCCCCCCCCCCCCCCCCCCCCCCCCCCCCCCCCCCCCCGCTGAGTCTGAGCTTCAAGCGTGTCCATCCTCCAGGTGGTGCGTATCATACTCATTAGGTAAGTATACACCTGTCCCCTCTTCCCCCTCCCACCTGTCCGCCACCCGATGAACGTTTCTTTTTTGCTTGTTTGTTTTGCTATATTTTTTGTTTTTAAAATAACAGTTTTTTAAAAAATGAAGCCATTGAGCTGTACACTTAAAAATGATTAAAATGGTAAATTTTGTATTATGCATATTTCACCACAATTTTTAAAATTAAAGGGAAGGTCATAAGGGCAGAAATTTTAAAACATTTAATAAATCCCTAGAAGCTAGAAAGCATCCAAATATATCCAATTTCGTTCCCTTCCCTGCTATTGTAATATCTTAGAGGGCTTCCCTTATCATCTTTCTTCAGGAAAGGATGGTCTAATAATCTCTTATGCCAAATCAGAGAGATTGTCAATTACTAGGTTCACAAGAGGCAAGTACCTTGTAAATATGCTGACTGATTCAGTATTTCAGTCTATCTATCATGTTTTAAGTATTCACTTTTAAAATGCCAAAAGGTTATCAATCATCCTGTCAATTACTAATAAAGGGGAATGGAGCTTGGTTTGACATCTGTGCCTAAAAGTAGGTCCTCTGATAGAGCAGTCCAAAATCTATGGTCATAAGGTTGACTAATGTATCACAGTGGCTGGAAAAAACAAAATCCGGTTTCAGGAAATACCCAGTCTGTCCTGGGAACTGTGAGAGTCTGCTTGGTACAGTGCACTGGGGTTGTGGAGCTTGGGGAAAGGCAAGGGCCTGGAAGATTCCCTAGAGGTGTGAAAAGAATGGGCCCATTCAAAGACACTGAATGGCCTGCATCTAATATCACTAAGACCTTCTTAATGATCCAGAAACAAAGTACTAGAGTTGAAGATCAAACTAAACCCTAGGAGACCTTTTGTTTCAGTCAATCAGATAGTCACCTGATTGTCTAAATAATAGTTATTTTTATTAACCATTGTTTAAAAAACTTTCCACTTGTCCTCAAGCAAGGGCATGCAGATTTGTGAGGCCCCGAGGCTCACTCGGGCCTTACATAACCCATCAGGGTGGTTCTCTTTGAGAACTGTGCTTTTGCTAAGCTAGTGCGATGACCAGTTGCAAAGAGCACTGTATGGTCTATCTCATGAGCTGTCAGACTTATACTCAGCAAATATTTGATGTATTTTCTTTTGCCAATATCTAGCCCTTTCAACTTCTGTTCACAAAGATCTGTTAAGTTTGCACTTGAATATGCAGCTATCCCCCTTGCAGGCAAACAAATAGATTCAGTTTTGTCTCAGACTGCTATCCTTGTTTATTTCTTTCTACATCATACAATAATAGGATACCTAATGTGAAATCAAAAACCAACTAGTATAAATATTTGAGGAATACTTAAAAAGGGATTGAAAATTTACACATGTTTAAGGGGGCCAGGCAGGTAATACAAACAAGAGAAGGGACTGGGGCAATGCCAAGAGGGTGGAGGGAACTCTGAAAACTGGTAAGTCCGCGCCTCTTCCAAAGAGGAAACTGATTCTTGTGGGCTCCGGGAATTCAGGCCACGTGGCAACGCTAGTGGGTGGTTGACCATCTTCTGATTCTTTCAGTCAAGTTGTAAATCTGTATTTTTTTTTTTTAACTTTTTTTTTTTTTTGAGACAGAGTCTCACTCTGTTGCCCAGGCTAGAGTGCCCTGGCATCAGCCTAGCTCACAGCAACCTCAAACTCCTGGGCTCAAGTGATCCTCCTGCCTCAGCCTCCTGGGTAGCTAGGACTACAGGCATGCACCACCATGCCCAGGTAATTTTTTTTATTTTTAGTTGTTTGGCTAAGTTCCTCCTATTTATAGTAGAGACGAGGTCTCGCTCTTGTTCACGCTGGTCTCGAAGTCCTGAGCTCAAGCAATCCTCCCGCCTCAGCCTCCCAGAGTGCTAGGATTACAGACGTGAGCCACCTCGCCAGGCCTGTAAATCTGTATTTTAACAGGAACATTCTGAAGGTTTAAAAGGGCTAAATAAAACATAGCTGCAGGACTGTGGGCTGCTAGTTTGTGACTTCAGGCTTAGAATATTTTAGGCATTGTATTGTGCAGTGGAGATAATAAAAGAGCTGTAGGCTACAAGGGAAACAGATGTATGCAGGAGTTAAGGTGTTAAGTAAAGTGCTATCATAAAGGAAGGTTCAAGACTGACAGAAGGCGCAGAGGAATTAGGAATCCTCATAAGATCGAACTCTTGGCTCCTCTTGTCTTTGCAGTGTGTGTCAGACCTTTATTAGAAACTTGAATTACAGTGTACAGGCCATGGCTCGTGCCTACAACATTAGTACAGGAGTAAAGTGTCCCAGTACAAGAAGCCTATAGTCGCGTCCTGTTTCCTACTATAAGAGTATTCATCTTGGTAGCTGGCTGTTGACTTGTGTGTGTGTTAAATAAGGTTTATTGTTAGCTTTATCGTCTATAGTCTATAAGATGCAACTTTATTGTGCCTTTGCAAACAGGATACATTTCTTAAAAAACTGATCAAAATTTTCCATACATATAGCTCTATATGATAGATTACAGTGTTGACTTTTTTAGAGCACAGTAGACTTTAGTAAAGGTATAACACAGTGATTCTAAACCAGGGCTAATTTTAATGCCCAGAGGACATTTGGCAATGTCTGGAGACATTTTTGGTTGTCATAACTGGGGTAGGAAAAAGATGCTGCTACTAGCATCTAGTGGTTAGAGGGCAGAGATGCTGCTGTGCATCCTACAGGGCACAAGACATCCCCCAAAACAAAGAATTATTTGGCTCAAAATGTCAACAGTGCTAGGAGTGAGAGACCCTGGCCTAGAGCTTTATAATCAAATTTTCTACAGCAAAATATTAGATATTCCAATTCTTTTCCTTTCTTTCTTTTTCTTTTTGAGACAGAGTCTCATTCCGTCACCCCAGTAGAGCGCAGTGGTGTCATTGTAGCTCACAGCAACCTCAGCCTCCTGGGCTCAAGCAATCCTCCTGCCTCAGCCTCCTGAGTAGCTGGGATAACAGGTACGTACCACGATGCCCAGCTAATTTTTCTATTTTTAGTAGAAACAGGGTCTGGCTCTTGTTCAGGCTGTAGATATTTCAATTTTATCTGGTTTCAGATGTACCGTGACTGAGAACTGTTTGTCTTTCCTTTCTTCGGCAGTGCCAGGCAGGCTGGGTCTCCTCTCTCTATTGTGCAGAGACATTCTGCTTTCCTTTTGCCACTACTCCCAGACAAGCACGCACAAAACCAACTCGCAGTTCTGCAGAACAAATAGGCTCCTGTTAACAGGATACAGGCTCTATAAGAGACAATTTACTATCATTATTATTATTACTTGATCAAGTCCTTTAGATCCTGCCCTTCCAGCTCAAGTGACTTAATTTCTTTCCAATAAATAATTCTTTCCAATAAATATTTCTTTCCAATAAATAATAGGCTTTCCCCAAAATAATTCTGGTGCATTACCTTTTAACTTTTACATTGTTGCAAATCACTTTAATGTCCTTTTTTTTTTTTTTTTTGAGACAAAGTCTCACTCTGTCACCCTGGTTAGAGTGCAGTGGCATCATCATAGCTCACTGCAGCCTTGTGGCATCAAGCGATCCTCCTGTGTCAGCCTATCTAGTAGCTGGGAAGGCTAATTTTTCTATTTTTAGTAGAGGCAGGATCTCGCTCTTGCTCAGGCTGGTCTTGAACTCCGAGCTCAAGGGATCCTCCCGCCTTGGCCTCCCAGAGTGCTAGGATTACAGGAGTGAGCCGCCCATGCCCGGCCTTTTCTTTAATTTTTTACTGGTTGTTTCAACTGATTGTTGTTAACTTTGAAGTCTTATTTGACAGACAAAAATCTAGCACGCCCTGTGGACTTTTGTACCAAAACTGTTATGAAATTCTAATTTTGCTATTTTGAAATGCAGGGATTTTAATACATAAAATGTATTGTAAGAATTGAAACAGCAGCACATGCAGACACGCATCGGATGAAAGCTAACAAATATGCTATTTTCTTCTGTTTCACGAAACAATGCAGTGTTTTGTGAAGCTGGCCTAGTTTTTCTTAGTGCTCTTTGTCAATTTTTGACTAAGTGGAGGTTGTGTTAAAGGGGATGTGGGAAGGAAAGAGGAGCAGTGTGTGTGTGTGTGTGTGTGTGCATGCGTGTGGTGTGGCCTGTAGGTGGATGGACGCTGGTGCTGAGAAGAGGAGGTGAGTCATGTCACTTCCGTGGCTGACAAGACTGAAAACATTAAGAAAACCCCTTCTGGACATATAGTTTATATATATATATATATATTTAAGTATTCAAGTGTTGGAATTCAAATGAAATGTCCAGAAGTTTGGCTTGATCTAGGCTCAGAGCACTGGTCTGAAAGATAGCAATCCCTCCCCAAGGCTCCTTCAGCTCTATTCCTGGTGTTCCTGAGGCTCCTCCAGCTCTATTCCTGGTGTTCCTACCCTCACTCTTTACCTTGCAGTGGTTCTCACTCAGCGAATACGGCTTATGTAAGTAAAGAGCAGATTCCTCCCTCCTTACTTGCGAAAATGGAAACTCACATAATTCCTGTGTCTGTGTTAAACAGTACATATTGTCCTTATGTTAAACAATAAGCAAAACTGTCTTATTTACTTGCCTAGGGAAATAGATTCTTGCTCCTGGAAGATAAGATTAGAAGTCATCAGAGGCTGCCTGGGAGTTATTGCTTAATGGTTATGGGAGTTTCTGCTTAGGGTAATGACAATATTTTGAAAATAGATTGTGGCCTATGGTTGCACAACAATGTCAGTGTAACTAATGCCATTGAATTGTACACTTAAAATTGGCAGGACACGGTGGCTCACGCCTGTAATCCTAGCATTCTGGGAAGCCCAGGCGGGAGGATCTCTTGAGGTGAAGAGATTGAGACCAGACTGAGCAAGAGTGAGACCCCATCTCTACTAAAAAATAGAAAAAAATTAACTGGACGTGGTGGCATGCTCCTGTAGTCCCGGCTACTCAGGAGGCTGAGGGAGGAGGATTGCTTAAGCCCAGGAGTTTGAGGTTGCTGTGAGCTAGGCTGATGCCATGGCACTCTACTCATGGTAACAGAGTAAGACTCTGTCTCAAAAAAATAAATAAATAAAATTATACGCTTAAAATGGTTAAAACGAGCACCACATGGTGCTCACCATCAAATTGGTATTGATTAATCAACATTTTTGTGCACATATGGTAGTATGTGCACATACTGTCATTGGGTGTCAGACAGGTGGGAGGGGGGAGAGGGGAAGGGTCTATTCCCACCTAATGGGTGGTGCACTGTCTGGGGGATGGACATGCTGTGACTCAGGGCAAAGGCAATATATATAACCTAAACCTTTGTGCCCCTATAATATTCTGAAATAAAATATATGCGTGTATATATAATTGGTTAAAATGGTACATTTTATGTCATATATATTTTACCACAATTTTTAAAAAGCCTGGAGGGCTTCTCTCTCCTTTCATCTTTCCCTTCCACGTCCTGCCGCCATCCAACTCCTGCACGGCAGAGTTTAGGGCAAGGGGCACACAGATCTCCTGAACTCAAATGCTTTCGGAGGACCAAGCCAGTGACATAAGTCAGTGAAACCGGCCACGTGCTCTGGATTCGGGAGCAGCAGGCATTGGAGCGAACTGGAGGACATTTGGTCCTTTCTATTAGGCACATTCACAACTCATCTCCCGGCAATCGTTGCTGTGCAGAAATGCAGGCCTGTGTTTCCAGATCTTTCCACGCTTCAAGAGACACTAGAAATCAAGGTTTACATGAGAACATTCTCATTGCAAGTCTTTGTGCCGTCTGGAACTTGTCAGTGGAGCAGGTTTAGGTGGAGGCCATTGGTTTGTTCTTCCTGGTCTTCTGCCTGCTGACCTGACCCCAAATTTGCCTGCCCTAGATGATGGTCCGAGCCAGGAGAGGGTATTTTTCTAGACTTAATGTATAATCACCATGAAGTTTACCAAACAAGATGATGGGTAGCTCCGTATGCATACATTCATATTGGTGGTATAGCTCAGTGGTGAAGCATTTGACTGCAAACATTCATACACATGCACACATATATATTTCTTGTATATATATATATATATATATATATATGCATGTATGTCTTAAATTCTTATTTCCCCATAACCTTTGTTGATGAAATTGTCAAGTAGGGTCTTATTTCATTCCCTGTCCTTTCTGATCAGGGATCTATGATCATTGGGTCACAAGCGAAGTGAAGCGAAGTATGAGATGTAGTCCACAAAGAGGCCGGTGGAAAGGAAAACTGAAAGGAGGAGGCCGGGTGCAGTGGCTTACGCCTGTAATCCTAGCACTCTGGGAGGCCAAGGAGGGTGGATTGCTCAAGATCGGGGGTTCGAAACCAGCCTGAGCAAGAGTGAGACCCCCCCCTCTCTACTAAAAATAGAAAGAAATTAATTGGACAACTAAAAATATATAGAAAAAAATAGCCGGGCATGGTGGCACATGCCTGTAGTCCCAGCTACTCGGGAGGCTGAGGCAGGAGGATCACTTGAGCCCAGGAGTTTGAGGTTGCTGTGAGCTAGGCTGACGTCACAGCACTCTAGCCCGGGCAACAGAGTGAGACTCTGTCGAAAGAAAAAAAGAAAGAGAGAGAGAGAGAGAGAGAGAGAGAGAG
>VSMD01090661.1:0-89460 GCA_008750895.1 Mirza zaza | reverse complement strand
GAGGTGGGCGGATCCTTTGAGCTCAGGAGTTCGAGACCAGCCTGAGCAAGAGTGAGACCCCATCTCTACTATAAACAGAAAGAAATTAATTGGCCAACTAAAATATATATAGAAAAAATTAGCCGGGCATGGTGGCACATGCCTGTAGTCCCAGCTACTTGGGAGGCTGAGGCAGCAGGATTGCTTGAGCCCAGGAGTTTGAGGTTGCTGTGAGCTAGGCTGACGCCACGGCACTCACTCTAGCCTGGGCAATAAAGTGAGACTCTGTCTCAAAAAAAAAAAAAAAAATAGCAACAAAGAAAATAAAGTACATTGGAATATATTTAACTAAGGAAGTAAAAGACCTCTACAGGGAAAACTATGAAACACTGAAGAAAGAAGTCGCAGAGGATGTAAACAGGTGGAAGAATTTACCATGCTCATGATTCGGCGGAATCAACATTGATAAAATGTCTATACTAGCCAAAGTGACCTACAGAGCTAATGTAATCCCTATTAAAATATCATCATCATCTTTCACAGATATAGAAAAAATAGTTTTATGCTTCTGGTTCATATGGAACCAGAGAAGACCCCGAATAGCAAAATAAATCCTAGGCAATAAAAACAATATAAGAGGTATCAATTTACCAGATTTCAAACAATACTACAAGGCTATAGTAATTAAAACATCTTTCGACTGGCACAAGAACACGGACATTGACCACCTGAACAGAATAAAGAACTCAGATATAAAGCCATCCCTATATAGCCAACTAATCTTTGACAAAGCAGACAAAAACATACGCTGGGGAAAGAATCCTTATTCAATAAATGGTGCTGGGAAAACTGGATAGCCACATGTAGAGGCCTGAAACAGGACCCACACCTTTCACCTCTCACAAAAATCAACTCATGCTGGGTAACAGACTTACACATTAGGTGTGAAACTATTAGAATTCTAGAGGAAAACGTTGGAAATACTCTTCCAGATATTGGCCTAGGCAAAGAATTTTTGAAGACGACCCCAAAGGCAATCACAGCAGCAACAAAAATAAATAAATGGGACCTGATCAAATTAAAAAGCTTCTGCACACCAAAGAAACTGTCAAGAGAGCAAACAGACAACCCACAGAATGGGAGAAAAATTTTGCAAGCTACACAGCTGATAAAGGGCTGATAACTAGAATCTATTTAGAATTCAGGAATATCAGCAAGAAAAAATCAAACAACCCTATCAAAAAATGGGCAAAGGACACGAACAGAAACTTCTCAAAAGAAGACAGAATGGCCAACAAACACATGAAAAAATGCTCAACATCTCTAATCATCAGGGAAATGCAATCAAAACCACAGTCAGATATCACTTAACTCCGGTGAGAATGGCCTTTATCATAAAGTCCCCAAACAATAAATGTTGGCATGGATGTGGAGAGAGAGGAATACTCCTACACTGCTGGTGGGACTGCAAACTAGTTCAACCTCTGTGGAAAGCAATATGGAGATACCTTAAAGCGATACAAGTAGACCTACCATTTGATCCAGCAATTCCACTACTGGGCATCTTCCCAAAAGATCAAATGTCACTTTATGAAAAAGACACCTGCACTCGAATGTTTATAGCAGCACAATTCACAATTGCTGAGTTGTGGAAGCAACCCAAGTGCCCATCAATTCATGAGTGGATTAATAAAATGTGGTATATGTATACCATGGAGTACTATTCAGCTTTAAGAAATAGTGGTGATATAGCACCTCTTGTATTTTTCTGGATAGAGCTGGAACCCATTCTACTAAGTGAAGTATCTCAAGAATGGAAAAACAAGCCCCACATGTACTCACCAGCAAATTGGTATTAACGGATCAACACCTAAGTGGACATATAGTAAAAACATTCATCAGTTGTTGGGTGGGTTGGATGGGGAGGAGGGGATGGGTATATACAAACACAATGAGTGAGATGTGGAATGTTTGGGGAATGGTCACACTTGAAGCTCTGACTCGAGGGGGTAGGGGGCCATGGGTTATATACATAACTTTAACATTTATACCCCCATAATATGCTGAAAAAGAAGAATGAAACAGAAAATATGCCCTTATATTTAGAAAATGCATACCATAATGTATGCAGCCTACCCTAAATAAAAAATAAAGAATAGAAAAAGGCAGGAAATAAATATACTTGTCATAGGTGAAGTGGTAAATATGTTTGTAGGGACATAGAAATCAAAACAACATGCCACTTCACATCCACTAAGATGGCTATAATCAAAAAGACAGATAACAAGTATTGGAGAGGATGTAGAGAAATTAGAGCCTTCAAACACTGCTTATGGGAATGTAAAATGATGCAGCCACTTTGGAAAACAATCCAACAGCTACTCAAATGGTTAAACATAATTACCATACGATCTGACAATTCCACTCTTAAGTAGATACCCAAGAGAAATGAAAACAGATGTCTACACAAACACTTACACATGAATGTTTATAGCAGAATTATTCCCAATAGCAAAAAGTGGAAATAACCCAAATGTCCACCAACTGATGACTGAATAAACAAAATGTATGTATATCCATACAATGGAATATTATTTGGCAATAACAGAAAATGAAGTACTAATATAAACTAAAACATAGACGACCCTTGAAAAATTTATGCTAAGTGAGAGAAGCTAGACAAATAAAGCGTCATATTGTATGATTTTATTTAATTCATACGAAATGCCTGTAATAGGAAAATCTATAGAGATATAAAGTAAATTAGTGGTTTCCTAGGGCTCACAGAGGTAGGGGGATGGAGATTGACTGCTAGTGGGTTTGGGGGTTCTTTTTTGAGGTGATGAACATGTTCCAAATTCGATTATAGTAATGGTTACACAACTCTGTGAATCTACTAAAAACCATTAAATTATACACTTTAAATGGGTGAATTGTATGGTATGTGAATTATATGTCAATAAAACTGGTAAAAATACATAAGGTTATAAGGAAAGCCAGTCATAATGAACTAGAGTCATCAAAATATAAAAGCAAATTCTCGATAAATAGATGTGCTTCATAAGGCACTAAATTGTTGCGGCAAGGTATACAGCTAGTGTTAGAGCTCTTGTGTTACAGCTCTTGATCAGGGAAAGAACCGAGCAGCACACGCAGAGTCAGAGAACAGTCTTTATTCATTCAGCAGGCTCAGCTGATTTCTGACCCCCCTTCCTTGTTCTCCTGTTTTTATACCCTTGGTAGGACTCAAAAAGTGTCCAATGAGCAACAAGCTTTAACATCCAATCAGCAACAAGCTTTAACATCCAATCAGCAACAGGCTTTAATATCCAATCAGCAACAGTGGGATTCAAAAAGTATCCAATCAATATTGCGCAACCAGCTCTGCCAGAGGGCATGCCTGGACAGCAGGTGGCGGCACACGGGGATGCGGAGCAGCCGAGTCCCAGCGCCTGACAGTTTTCTGTGTCAAAATAACAAAATCCAGTTCAAATAGCTATCTTAATTTTGAAGTAGTGATGAATACAAAATAAATTTTGAGGCATTTGCAATGTCAACAACAAAGATGGTTCCATTAGCACCTCTAAAAACAGGGCTAAACAAAAAGGGGAAAATAATTCAACTAGTTAATAATTTTTTCTCCTGATTTGAAGTTCACAAATTAAAAAGTGGCTCAAGACACTCCTTTTTAGCGAGGCTGGAGATTTTGCAAAGTGGCTTCCAGCCCAGTGCTTTTAGCACATTTGTGCAAAGTTGGCTATGCCAGCAGAATTACTGCCAAGCAGCTTGGACCTCTCTGATTGTACCCTTTAGTCATCTTGTGACATAGTAGAATGGGGTAGGACGGAACCTAATGATGTCTGGTCTCCAAGTCAAAGCAAGTTGGAAGGAGGAATGGGAGAGGCATTTTCCCAAAACTTCTTCATTGACTGTCCCCTCCACCAGATATCCAACCTAGGACTGATATTCAAAATATTTGACAAGTGGTAACACAGGCCCCCAGACCAACCAGAACAGTTGCCAGCCATAGTACTAGAGTAAAATCCTGCATGCAGGTCCCCTGCTGTGGCAGACATTACTTGCTGGATTATGGAGAGGTCCTAGAAGTAGGACTGAGGCAGTGGCATAGAGGATGTTCAGCTCCTCTGCTAACAATGTAAATAAACTGTCCCAGCACATCTCCCCAAAGTTAGGATAGAGAGAGAAAGAACAGAACCTCTCAGGGCAGTATGAATTAAAGATCAGACAAGTGGTTGATGCTTGCATTGTGGGACATCTTATGTATTTCACAGGTAGAAATTTCTTCTCTTGGCAGAAGACAAGGGCCAAAAATGATGATTTCAGTACATTACTCTAAGCATTTTTTCAAATTTAGATTCTGGAAAGCCACCTAACTGCCAAAGTAGGGCTACATTTGGGTTGAAATCTGGATCCTCACCTTTTCATCATCTAGGAAGAAGCAAAGAAAGCAACCTGGGATTAGGACCAAAGGGGATTAGCCTACACTACCAGTTGCACCAGCTCTGAACAGTGAGGCCTGCCTGCCGGGTAGGGGCTTTCTCCTTGGACTGAGCACCACCACCCAGAATACTCCTTCTATAGACCCATCTATCAGTTCACACTTAGCTCAATTCCTCTTCCCATGAGGAGAAAACATCCAAACAGAAGATGACATTGGATAAGCTAGAGCCTAAGGCAAAGCCCTTACTAGGAAGAAAAGAAATTCCTGGGTTATGCATGGGGCTCCTGAGCAAAAAGAGGGGACATGAGCTGTTTTAACAATCATTAATTTCTTTTATTAAATTTCAAATATGATAATTTTTTCTCTTTCATTAAAAAAAAACTACTTACATATTTACATTATCAGTTTGGGAAAAGACAAACAAAGTAGGAAAATGAAGAAAAGTGACCAAAAGACAAATTCAAGCACAAAATAAATATAGCCTATTAACACATGCTTGCCTGGCCCTGTGACTGCTGCCAGAATGCCAGGCCCTCAAGCCTCATAATTAGCAGTTCAACATCTCCTCCAGCTTCATTATGTCCACGGGGGGTACTTTGGCAACTTCAAAGAAGACTCTGCGAAAGGAAGGGGGTTCTGCTCAGCATAAAATAGGCCAAGGCCGAACAGGCTGCATAAAACAAGTGGGACACAGGGCCATTGGTTCCCTATCTTGCTTTAACCCTAGAGTAGAAAGGAAGGTGAAAATTGTCTAAATCCTTTTGTCTTAAATAAGGCTAGTCTAGGCCTACTGTTTTAAAGCTTCCCCATGAATGAGTATAAACCCAGCATCAGCCAGGGCTTGGTACTTACTGGTGAGAATACTTGGAATACACAGTGTTGAGCCTAGCCCGAGAACTCACAGTCAGCAGGATGTTCAGCTGCCTGACCAATGGGTGAAGCTCTGAGGCCTTGTAGCCACTATAATACTCCAGGGTAGGAATCTGGAAGAAGCAATGTGAATAGCGACTTCTACTACAGGAAGCATACTCTTCTCCATCTCTGCTACCTCAAGTCCAAACTTCCCATCCATGGTTTAGACGGGGATGATATTCAAAAATTTTCAAAGACTCATATAATACAGATATTGATCAATAATTATAGGGTACTATCAAGAAGAATGGGTTCCAGTCACAAACTACTGTGATGGCTATATCCACACATACCAGTTAGAGATTAGCCCTGGGAACAGGACTGATTTTGTAATTTACTCTCTCTTGGGTTCAGATCCAAAGGCCAGGAAAACCCCAGAACAAACTTTAAGTCTCAGCTCAACAGCCAACAGGAACTTAAGGCTACTGTCCCTCCTCTCTGGCTCTAACAGCTATCATTCTACACATTCATTTTCACAGTGAACTTTAAGAATGCCTATTATGTGGCTGAAGCAGTATATCAGTGTTTAAGAACAAAGGTTCTGGAGGCAAACTGCTTCAGTTCAAATTCTAGCTTCACTAACAGCATGGCCTTGAGCCAGTTATTTAACTTCTTGGGGCCTCAGTTTCTCAATCTGCCAAATGGATATCATTACAGTAATTACATCATAGGATTAAGAGTGTGTGTATGTAAATGTGTGTGTATGTGTATGTGTGTGTGTATATATATATATATCATATAGAACAGAGTCTAGCACATAGTAAGAGTCCAAATGATGTTAGCTAGGATCAATATTGCCAAGCCCTATGTAGGATGCTGCGAATAAAAAGATGAATGAGGCACCTGATCAAGGAGTAGTTTAATGGAGGAGACAGACATGCAAACATAAAAGTTTCAGAATATGTGATAAGTGCTATGATTAAAGTGAGCATGGAATACTGGAGGAACAGAGCATCAGGACCCACAAACTCTGTCCAGGAGGGTCACTGAAAGCTTCACAGAGAAGTACATGTCTGCAATGAGTGGCAAAAGTCAAGTGGGAGCTCAACAGGCAGAGAAAAGAAGAGGATTTATTCTCTAAACCAGTGGTTTCCTAAAAATGTCTTAAATTATTTTCTCTGAACTCCTTTTTATTTTCAAGTGTGTTACCTAGAAGCCCAAATATCTTACCTAGAAGTGTGGCAGGGGCTAATAAACCCACCAATTTGGATCCCTTTACATTTTATATGGCCCCAAGATACTTCTGCAGGAAACCCATGGCTCCTGTGAATACTATTTGGAAACCACTGCCATAGGCAAAAAGACAGTCATTGGTGGGCAGGGGAATAACACATGGGGGTAACACAGTATATTTGGTGTGTTAAATAAGATTAAATGGCCCCACTGCCACTGTGTCGGTTCAGGCCCTCAATGCTTCACCTGACTGTTACAACAGCCTACTTGCTGGTATTCCCAACTTTATATTCTCTCTTATCTAATATACCTTCTATACTGCTATACCAGTACTGTTTCTAAAACACACAAACAGGATTATGTCACTTCCCTGCCTAAAAAACCTTCAGTGCTTTAGTATAAAGTGGGTTTCTCAGCACGGCAAATAAGGTCCCTCACAATCTGACCCCAACCTACCCTCCTGGTCCCATCTCTCACTATTCACATCATTAGCATCTCTCCCATCTCTCCCATTAATGTACCCTATGCTCTATCTGTAGGAGATGTCTTATTCTGCCCCAAACACATCACACTGTTTCCTTAGTACCTTCATGTCTTTTTAATTATTGCTCTCTCTACCTAGAATGCACAAATTCTGACTTACCTTCAAGACCCAGCTCAAAAGTAACCTCTTCTGTGAAGCCTTCCTTATCTACAGGAGGGACAATATACATAACACACAGAGGACTATGGAGCCAGACTACCTGAGTTCAGATTAGGGCTGACATTTAGCTGATACACACTAGTTTAGCCACCAAGTGTTAAAACACCAAAATATTTCTATCCTAACTGGCACATAATTTGCTACCCTAATCCCCTCAACTGTTCCTGGCAGGACTTACTAGACTTCTGCATTATCCAAGGGTCAAAGCCTGACCCAGCATGAGGCCTCCAGAACCTTAGCTCCAAAGCTATGTCCACACCCATTCTGATTATACAGTAGGTTTAAACTGTGAACACCACTCCTAGTTCCCAAAGCCTAGCTCCACCTCCCAAAAGATGTGTAAACATGGGAAGTTATTTCTTATCTGTAAAATAATGGTACTGACCTTGTAGGGTTGTTATGAAGATTAAATGAGTTAATATACAAAGTGTTCAGATCACCGTCTAAGCACTCAATAAATGCTAGTCATTATTACTTATTCTTTTTCGTCATCACTACCATCTATTGAATGCTTTCTCTCTTCCAAGAAATCTCAATATGACTTGAATAAGTTGACACACTATTTAAGCGATTCTTTCTTAGCATGCAGAACTCCTCCCATCAGTAGTGGTTCCAGGATTGCTAGGTATGAAGGGCTTAGGAGTGGTTGGGCAGAGGGGCTGTATTTGCAAGTATACTCTTTCTACTTATATTACATGTTACACATATCAGTAAGAATTCAAAGTTCTCTAAAGTGGCTTTTACCCATAACTTCTCATAAAATTGACAATGCATCAAATTTGAGTTTTATTTGTATTGGGGCATGAAGCTTTGGGGGCCTTCCTCTTCAGAAGCCAGCACTATAGTCGTGCCTCTGAGTACTCTCTTATATACACAGATGGCTGCTTTCACTAGTCTACTCATCTACTCTCTGGGTCATTGCTTTTCTTTTCTTTTTTTTTTTTTTTTTTTTTTTTTTTTTTTTTTGAGACAGGGTCTCAGCTCTGTTGCCCAGGCTAGAGTAGAGTGGCGCCAGCCTAGCTCCCAGCAACCTCAAACTCTTGGGCTCAAGCAATCCTCCTGCCTCAGCTTCCTGAGTAGCTGGAACTATATGCATGTGCTGACACGCCCAGCTAATTTTTTTCTATTTTTTGGTAGAGACAAAGGTCTTACTCTTGCTGAGGCTGGTCTTGCTCTTGCTTAGGCTGGTCTCAAACTTGTGAGCTTAAGCAATCCTCCTGCCTTGGCCTCACAGAGTACTAGGATTACAGGTGTGAGCCACCACGCCCAGCCCAGGGTCAGTGCTTTCCAAATTCTTTTACAATGAGCTCCCTCAAGGGCAAACTTTGCTGAGGGTACTGCAAGGGGCAGGAAGGGAATAGGGTCAGTGATAGCAAGTGGGCTACCCCTACCTCCTATGACAACCAAAATAACTTTACAGTCTATTTTGTAATACTGGGCTTTTAGGTAAGCTTTGTTTGTTTGTTTTGGAACAAAGGTACTTTGAATAAGAAAAATGAAATAAAATATTTTAAAACCATTGATGTAGAAACTCTTGCCTTTAAATTGTCCAGGTGTTAAAGAATTCATAACTGTAAGCATATGCCAGTTTTGTCCCTGAGAGCTTCCCATGGCCCAAATTTATACCTTTCCCCTGAGCCCAGCCTATGTATTTAAATCCCTACCATCCCCATGCAAGTGTTTACCCAACATGGGAGCTTCTGCATGTAGAGGGCCAGGAGGAAGGAGCCAGCAGCTAGCTTGGAAGCCCTCTCCTGGATATAGTCATATTCCTGCAGGGTCATCTCACAGATGAAGCGGGACAAGGTCACTGTCTTGATGCTGGTATGGATACACTAAAAGCAGGAAGACGACACGATCAGAAAGCAATTCAGAAAACTGGCACCAAGCAGAAGACTCCCTCTCTAGTTATCTCAACCAAAGCCTAAATGACTCTGTGCTTGAGTAATGTACCCCTGTCTTCTCACCATGACTCATGCTAAATTCCCTACCTGTAAAAGCAGACTCTTTAGGGGGGATTTTGAAGTGGGCAGTGGCATTTGCCACGTTTAGGGTTTTTAACCAAATTATCAAGTATATTTTCTGTATCCTCCCACCTCCCCTTTCTATATGAGTCATCCTTTGAAAAGTCAAGGTTCTCCAAATGTGATTTTGCACCTGGTTCTACCCTAGGAGGTACTCTATACTCTAAAACCCATTCCCTTATCTTAAAAAAATTATAACCTATGAAACACACAAAGAGAAAAGTACATAACATACTTGTATAATACAATGAATAATTATAAAGTGACCTCCCTTATAACCACATTTGGGCAAAGAAAGAGAACACTGCCAGCATCCCCCCAAAACTTCTGTGTCCCTTCCTGATCAGAGAATCCTTTCTGCCCCCTGCTACTCTGCCTGTACCTCAAAATCTTATAGGCACACCATGGAAATCTGCAACTTGCCCCCCACCCCTGCTACTTCATAAAGATTGCCAACCTTTAACCTAGGAGGTTGGACGGAAGGAGAAAACTCCCCTGCCCCCAGTTGTCCCTTTCCTACTACTCAGGCAGCCACTCCAGGTATAGAGGAAACTAACTCGGCAGTGGGGGAATGAAGATGTGCCTCCTCATTCTTACCGCTGCATATCTGCGCAGAAAATGATATGCAACAGGAATGTTGATGTCAAATTTGAGGGCTTCCAGGATGCTGAGTTCCATGGTGTACATCTCATCTCGACAATAAACATCAGCACAGATGTACAGGAAATCATCCACACTAGGTGGGTGGATCTCCTATGGGTGGAAAGGAGATGCAGTCACAACCAGGCAGATAGCCCTCTCCTCTCTGCTTAGAGGTGAAAGGAAGGGAAGAAGGGTGAAGGATAGAAGGCAATCACATTTCCTGGCATAAAACAGCAGGGCAGATCTAAAAGTCAGCTTCTGGGTGATATGAGTGGCTCATCAGAAAAACAGCTTCTGGGTGATATGAGTGGCTCATCAGAAAGGCGAGGAGAGGCCTGTCCCCAAACTGTACTACCAGCAGAGAGAAGACCCTCCTGGGGTGGATTCACACAGTACCAGAAACACCACGATAGGGCACAGGGCCTGAGAGCAACGGTCTGTCCTCTGAGAACCACAAAAGGTAAATCTAAGACTTGGCTGGGGTGAAGGAGGCCACAGAAAGGGGAGCTAGAGATAGAAAATGAGCCTGTACTTTGTGTCTTAGACAGTTAAGGAATGAGTAAGGATGTTTGAGGAGGGCAACACCAGGTACCAGGTAGTGAGAGAGAGGAAGTTGAGGCAGATAGGCACAGAGGGAGCCTAAGCAGAGAATGTGCAAATGCCCATGGGGACAGGACAGGGAAAAGCTGGGCTTGGAGGCATGTGAGAAGAACCTTGGAGCACCTTCTGATAACCTGTCTTTTGGAGGTTAAACCTTGGTTTTGGAGAGATGAGGAGGAGACAGGAAGATCCCTAGCTCTGTTCCCTACCTGCAGCTCAGTACCCACCCCAGCCTTCTTCCCCCCACCTTTTCCTTCTCCATGTTCAGATCATAGACTGGACCAACCCTCCTGTTTTACAGACGAGGAAATCGAGGCCCAGAGAGAAGTGTCATGCTCAGATTCACACAGCAAACTAGTAGGAACACCAGGGAAAGATCTCCCCCTTCTACTGCTCTGTTACCCAACTGTCCCCTCCTTTCTTCTCTCCTCATCCCTTCCCCAACTTCCCCTTACAAAAGTCTGTGAGGGGAAGACACCCCTTCTCCATAGGACTGAGTAGGGGTTTCTCTGTCCTGGACAACAGAGACAGGGTGCTCCAAGTCCCAAGATTTGCTAAGAAGTGCCCCTCCCTCCTTTCCTTTCCCTCTCTTCCTCTTCCACCCTCCCTTCCTCTTTCAGTTGGCCAGAAACTATCAGCTGTGTTCTTAACATCGCTGTGGCTAAGGCACAGGGTGTCTCTTCAAGCCACAAGGAGAGCCATCCAGGGAGAAAGTGAGAGATGAAGGGATAAAGCAAGCAAAGGAGGGAGCAAGGGAGGAGGTGAGGTAGGCAGGGGGTGGTAAGGGAGGAGCAAGAAATGGGTGAGAAAGTAGGGCATGGAGAAAGAGAAGGAGAGAAAGATTAAGGGAGGGTGGAATGGAAAGATCAGGTGAGAGAGGAAGGGAGGGGTTAGCAAGCTAGAAAGGGTGAGAGCTAGGAAGGGAAGGGTAGGGTATGAGGGGTGTCATCCAGAGAAAAGGAGGGAAGGAGAAAAGGACAGATGGAGGGAGGGAGCATGGGAGCAGAAGGTGGAGGGTGAGAGAGGTCCCACAGGCTAGGGAGGGAGAGATAGAGCAAGCCAGTGAGCTAGCAAGGAAGAAAGAGAAAGACTGAGCTAAGGGGAGAGCAATGGAGAGAGGGAAGGAGCCAGGAAGGGAAGGATCCAGAGAGTAAACAAGCCAGGGAGGGAGGGAAGGAGGAAGCTAGTGAACCAGGGAGTGAGGGAGTAGACAAAAGCAGGGAGAAAGGGATCCTGGGAGGGAGGGAGGGAAGGAGAAGATGAAATAAGGAGGGAAAGGAGGAGGGAGGGAAGAAGGAGGGAGCAAGCAATCAGGGGAATGGGGGAGAGGAATGAAGCAATGGAGAAAGGGTTCAAGTGAAAGGGCCCAGCTAGAGTGAAGGGGCAGTGAAGGAGTGGGTGAGGTGGGGAAGGGTAGTAAGGGGAGGCAAACAAGCAGGGAAGGGAAGGAAGGAGAGAGGGAACACATTAGGGAGGGCAGAGGCGAGGCAAGGGGCCAGCAATCTGAGGGGGGAAGGAGGGAGGAGGATGAAGGGAGAGGAGAGAAGAAGGGACAGAGCAAGCAAGGGGGGGGCAGCAAACTTGTGGGGGCAAGGTGGGTGAAAGGAGGGAGCCAACACAAAAACCACCCCCCAGTCCCCACAGCTCTTTGAACTCTTTTGTAAAAGTTGCTACCTCTCTGTACCCAAACCCTAAGGAGGGAGGGGGAAGAAGAGAGAGGAGAGATGGAGAAGGGAAGAAGGAACAGAGCAAGCAAGGGGGGAGGGGCAGCAAACCCATGGGGGCAAGGTGGGTAAAAGGAGTGAGCCAACACAAAAATAAACACCCAGTTTCCACAGCTCTTTGAACTCCTTTGTAAAAGTTGATACCTCTCTGTACCCAAACCCTAAGGTTTTATACAACTAGCACAGCTGAAGGAAAAATGAGAGTTGAACAAGATCAATTAGCACCTAGGGAGGGAGAAAGAATCAGAGAGGTTACCTAGATGGATTATGGTTGTGAAGAAAAACTTAGCTGCTCACTTTTATATTGCAACTTCCAAAATTACTATTTCATCTGGACCGTTTAGATTCACTACCATCTATACCAGGCTATTTTATCTTAAATGTGTCCATCACCCTAATTTGGAAATGCTTTGTTATATAAGCAGACCAAGACTCCACCAGATGGGGATGGAGTTGTTGGAATGAGAAAAGGGGGGAGGCAGGAATCATGGACCAGAAAGAAGCTTTAAAAAGACCTACCCATTTAATTAGGCACATGCCCACATAACACACCTTCAAAGAGGAAATGGAAAAACCTTGCTGATGCCAGAGAGCAAATACAATGCCATTGCCAAACAACACCAGGCTCCTTGCTTTAGGAAGATAGACAAAAAATTTGGTAGGAGAAAATTATCTGTATGTTTGTATGTAATTGTATACACAAATGTATACATACATATATGTGTGTGTATATATGTATGAATAGATACACAGTCATGCGTCACTTAATGACAGGGATACGTTCTGAGAAATGTACCATTTTCATCCTTGTGTGAACATCATAGAGTGTACTCACACAAACCTACAGGGTATAGCCTATTACATACCTAGTAGCTATAAACCTGTACACCATGTTACTGATAATTGATAAATACCACTGATAGTTGTAATACAATGCTAAGTATTTGTGTATCTAAATATAGCTAAACATAGAAAAGTTACAGTAAATACAGTATAAAAGATAAAAAATGACACACCAGTATAAGGTACTTACCATGAATTGAGCCGACAGGACTGGAAGTTGCTCTGAGTGATTCAGTGAGTGAGTGGTGAGTGAATGTGAAGCCATAGTGAATGTGAAGCCATTACTGTACACTAATATACACTTTATAAACACTCTATACTTCAGCTACATTAAATTTATTTTTTTAAATTTCTTTCTTCGATAATAAATTAACCTTAGCTTACTGTCACTTTTTTATTTTATAAACTTTAATTTTATTTTTGACTCCTATAACAGCTTAAAACACACACACATTGTACAGTTGTACAAAAACATTTTCTTTCTTTATATCCTTACTATATAAGATTTTTCTATTTAAATTTTTTTTTTTACTTTTTGAACTTTTTCATTAAAAACTAAGACACAAACACACGTATTAACCTAGGCCTACACAGGGTCAGGATCATCAATACCATTGTCTTTCACCTCCACATCTTGTCCCGCTGGAAGGCCTTCAGGGGCAATAACACACATGGAGCTGTCATCTCCTATGATAACGCCTTCTTCTGGAATACTTCCTGAAGGACCTGTCTTAGGCTGTTTTACAGTTAATTTTTTTTTAATAAATAGAAGGAATATACTCTGAAATAAGGATAAAAAGTATAGCATAGTAAATACATAAACCAGTAACAGTCATTTATTATCAAATATTATGTACTGCACATAATTGTATGTGCTATACTTTTATATGGCTGGCAGTACAGGTTTACACCATCATCACCATAAATAACACATGAGTAATGCATTGTGTTACAATGTTACAATAGCTGAGATGTCACCAGGCATAGAAATTTTTCAGCTCCATTATAATCCCATGGGACCATGGTCCTATAAGCAGTCCATCATTAACTGTAAGGTTGTTACACAGCACATAACTGTCCAATATCCATTCACTGTTTTAGATAGAAATCTGATTAGTTCTCTCCAGGCCTTATGGACTCAGGCTCACCTCGAATTTTGCTGCAATCAGAAAAGCAGTACAACCGAGGAGTTGTAACTTCTCCTTCTTGCATACTACCTCCATTAGGTAGTGATCCACCATCTTTACTGCCAAGTACAAGGTCTCGTGATTCATCTCAAACGACGTCTGAAGGAACACACAAACAGGGCAGAAATCTGTGTTATTGTCCAGCTCCACAGCCACCTCCAGATATATCTAGCTACCTGTACTGTCTGCAGCATCAAGGACAGTCTTGGCCAGCTGGGACTCAGCTAGGATTGCAGAAACTGCTTCAAACTGCAGAAAGTGCCCATGCATATCTCCTGTGCCTTTGAAGACCCTGGCATTATTTATCCTTACATATATGGGTAGATGACCAGCCTTACAAATCAGAGAGAGATGTTCTGACTTCTCTGTGAACACCTTGAATAGACATACCCTCTCTTCTTAATCTCTAATACTTAGAGTTTTACTTTCCCCATTTGCTACTAACTTATACAATTAACTCCCAAAAGAGATCATATTTATTTGGCTCTGAAATACAGAGACTTACTAGTTTATTCATTTATTGGTTTCTCTTCCTAACTAGATATGTTATTAGAATATATTGGTTAGGAGAATATACCAATAGCACCATTTAGAAGTACTGGGTTTGTGTTGGCCCATCCAGTCCCTTTGTGCAAATTAGAGAAAAAAGGTGCCTTCTTTGGGTGAATGTAGCCCTTCAAGCATATATCTTATGGTAAAAGTAGGTAATATCTTTATATGAATTAGCCAAAGGTTGCCTCTGCCTCAGGGCACAGAAGCTCCATAGGCAGAATGTACAGCTTCCAAATGAAGTACGAGATGGATTCCATTGGCTGCTTTGGCTAGAGGCCTTGTGTAGGCACAATTTGCCCATCTGTACACAGGGGTCCCACCAGATCCTCAGTAATATGTCTTCCTCACAAGCCCTCAGGTTCTTAAGATTTAAGAACCATAAAATATGTCCTAGTCCAACACCTCAACCAATCCTTGAATACTCTCTTTAACAGCTCCATGAAATAGTTGTTTAGTTCCTGCCATACAAACCTCCAAATACAACCCAATCTTTGCATGGCTTTAACAACAAATTCTTCCTTATACTGAGTAACATTATCCCCCCTGTAAGCTTCACCTCATTGGGTTGCTTCTTGTACAGCCTTCTCTTATTGACTAGAACCTAGATGACCAAAAAGTAGGTCAATGAGAAACATTGGAGAAACGGAGGTATATTTGCACAAACAAATGACTATCCAATGGTTGAATACAAGGGTTCATCAATACACACATTAAGTTTCTGACTAACAGAAATACCAAGAAACAGTTCTTACTGTTTCTGGAATATGGCTTTGGATCTTCTCAGAAATGTGTATTAGTTTCCTATTGCTGCTATAATAAATTATCACAAACATAATGGCTTAAAACAACACAAATTCATTATATTATAGATCTGGAGGTCAGAAGTACAAAATGGGTCATACTGGGCTAAAACTCAAGGTGTCAGCAGGGCTGTGCTACTTTCTGGAGGTTCTAGGAGAATCCATTTTCTTGCTTTTTCTACCTACTAAAGGCAGCCCACATTTCTTGGTTTGTGACCTCTTCCACCTTCAAAGCCAGCAATAGCCAGCCAAGTCTTTCTCAAATCACATTATCCTCTGCCTCCCTCTTCTACATTTAAGGATTCTTGTCATTACATTGGGCCTGCTCTGATAATCTAGGATAATTGCTCTAACTTAAATTGATTAACAACCTTAATTCCATCTGTTATCTTAATTCCCCTTTACCATGCAAGGTAACATATTTACAAATTCTGGGGATTAGGATATGGACATTTTATTCTGCCTACAAAACCATCTAAAGGAATATCAGGAGAAAGGGATGGGAAGAGCTCATGCAGATGAAAGGTAATAACTACCACCTTAAGTATCCAGAAATTGAGGTCAGGTAATTATAAAAAATAAAAATAAAAGAGGGTAGGAATGGAAAGCAGCAGTTCTTGGAGGATAATACCTCTGTGAGCAAATGACACAGCCAGTAATTATAGAAGCCTCCTTCTAGTACCTCACATAGGCACATGGTCACTTGTGCATGCAAGTTGGTATCAAGTGATAACATCTAAATGTGAGGGTTATATCTGAATGAATGGCTGAAATTTGGAGTCAACAAATATTTAAATCAGCCACTGTGTCAATTATAGTAACCTTCCTTCCAAGAAGGTAAGACAATACCCTTCTAACATAATTCTACCACTTGAAACTACAAGGAACAAGTCTAATCATTCTTGTGACAACCCTTTAGCTATTGAAGGCAGTTATTACATCTCCTTTAAATCTTTCCCACTCTAGACCAAATAACTTGACTTCCTCTAACTATTCTTCACATGATATGGTTTTCTGTTTTCTCAATATCAGGCTCCAAATGAGGGTCTTTGTGCCATTAGATAAGAGTGTCAGTGCTCTGGGTAATTTCAAGCAGCTACAACAAATGTGGGTAAGAAGGCCTTCAGCCCAGTAGCAAGACTCTCTCCTCCCTGACAAATATCTCTAGCTAGAGGACTCTTCCAATTCATTCTAAATAACTATTTTCCTCATCTGGAGATGGGTAAGAAGAAACAAAAGGAAAGTGATAAACTAATCAAAACTATAGAACATATAGATTACTCTTAGTCTCAAACTAGGAGACAAATCTGATAAAACCCATCTCAAATTCTAAAACTCAAAGACTATCTTCCAAAAAGATGAATAAACAGAGAAAATCAGCCAGCTGTATGAAAAAGAACAAGTAGTTTTTAAAGGAAATACACTCTAAAGAATCAGAGCAAGTGTCTACCTATGAAACTATTTCACTGCAAAAAACTGGAATAAACTTTTTAAAAGTACACTCTCTTTTTATAAGTCTGAGAAGTACTCCATGGTATACATACACTACATATTATTAATCTACTCATGAATTGATGGGCACTCAGGTTGATCCCACATCTTTGCAACTGTGAATTGTGCTGCAATAAACATTCAAGCGCAGGTGTCTTTTTGATGAAAAGTCTTTTTTTCTTTGGGTAAATACCTAACAGTGGGATCAGTGGATAAAATGGTAGGTCTACTTTTAGTTCTTTGAGGAATCTCCATTCTGTTTTCCATAGAGGTTGTACTAATTTGCAGTCCCACCAACAGTGTATAAGTGTTCCTTTCTCTCTGCATCCATGTGGGCAACTATTGTTTTTAGACTTTCTGATAAATGTCATTCTAACTGGGGTAAGGTGATATCTCATTGTGGTTTTAATTTGCATGTCCCTGATGATTAGTGATGTTGAGCATTTTTTCATGTTTATTAGCCATTTGTCCTTCTTCTGAGAAGCTCCAGTTCGTGTCTTTTGTCCACTTTTTATTATAATAGGGGTATTTGGTTTTTTTCTTGCTGACTTGCTTGAGTTCTTTGAGTTTTCACTGTCATTTTAAATAATACTTTCTTAAAATCATATTAAATATTCATATGGATTCCCTCAACCATGATTCTTCTACAAATTCCTGGCACACAGTGATATCTTGATAAATGGATTAGTGAATTTTTTTAAAAAGTATACTCTCAACAATACCTGAGAGGACACTGAGTCTACGAAAAGAGAACACTCTAGGATCCAGAAGGACTGGTTTCTAATGAAAATGCAATTACTTAATTTTTAAAATGTAACAGAGGCAGTGAACAGCATATTAGATACTGCCCAAAAATGAATCAATTATTCCAAAGGCTACTACTTTAAGAAATTCATCCAGAACTAATAGATAAGAGAAAGTTGAAGATAATAAATGAAAACTTGAGAGATATGGGGAAGAGACTAGAGATACACACACATACACACAAAACACACACACTCAAAAGGATAGAAAAGGCAGAAGGATAATAATGCCAAAGAAATAACAGATCAAAATTTCTCTGTGTCAAAAAAGATTAAACTTTTAGATTGATAGGACTCAAAATATACCAGACAAAATTAAGGAAAATAGGCTTACAACTAAAAATGTCATAATGATTCATAGAGAAGATAAAGTATTAAATAATAATAATCTGGAACTCAAAGTCTAAATTATTTTAAGTAAAAACAGAAGAAGAAATGAGCTAAATATATGCAAATTATATCATCTCACTAGAGGGGAAATTAACAGATCAGGTCCATCAAAGCAGTTGGTTAACTAAACAAAGAAGATATTCATATAATGGAATATCCTGCAACAGTTTAGAAGAAGACGGTAGATCTATGCTGATATGGAAAGATTATTAAGACGTATTCTTAAGAGAAAAGAGCACGTTGCAGAGCAATGTGTATACCATGACCTATTCATATAACAAAAGATATCATAAAACCCATACCCATTAAAAAGCTGTATTTCAGAGGGGCAAGAGGGTGGACAAAAATACTGCCAGCCAGAGTGTCTCTGCAAAAAAGACAAATTTTAGAAGAAAGTGGAAAAAAAAATAAACAGGCAGACAAACACAGATCAGATGAGGGTTGGAAAGAAGGGTGCCTGAAAATATAAGAGACTCCACGGAGGAGAAGTGTAAGGAGAAAGGCCCTCGAGAAGCTTGGAGACCAATGACAAGGATAGGTGGAGCGGTTAAATTTCCCTCCCTTGCATCTCAGACTGCTGGTGGGTTCCTGAGTGGTTAAAGAGACCTGCCAACACCAGCCCAGAGACATTAGCTTCCAGTGAGCAATGAGCCTCTTGTGGACAGGGCACCAGGCTCCCATCTACCTTGGGGTGCCTCCTACCTCAGAGACCTAAGCCGATGGGCAGGCACAATATTGCTTCATTCTCCCCTTCCTCTTCCCTACCCAGCCAAGAGAGACAATTTGCCCACCACCCAGAGGCATCTGCAGGGAACTTGACATTTCCTTTTGGGGACTTACAAGCCACTGAGGGGTACTCAGACTGTGTAAGCTCCCTACCCACCAGCCCTCCCAGATGCTGCTTGCCTGGTGACTCCAGGAGAGTGGGGCAAATACTGAGAGGGAGAGACACGGATCCAGCTGGGCACCCTGTAGGTGACTTGAGACCAGCACTCCTTTCCCTGGCATGGTCAGAGATTGTTCTCAGGGGGCCAGGGGACAGGCCTGCAGATGAGATCCCATACACCCAGGGCTTGATCACATTACCCCAAGACACAGAAGGGATATTTGTGAACAAGCCTACTGAGGTGCGTGTGTGCCTTCAGGGGCAGATCACCATGCTTGAGTGGCAACTGTCCTCCCACAGGAGTGCCATGTGCACAGCTCAGGCTGCAATCCTGGGCAGGGATCCTCCCAGCCCTCATCACATCCAGGGGAGATCCACTGACTTGAGGTCCTGCACACTGGAAAAATACCCGGAACAAAATGTGAAATAGGGAAGGGTAGAAAGGGCGAGGCCTGCTCCAGACTACAGGTCTCAGACAGACCCCACCCCCACACACAGACTCTTCCAATGAGTGAGGCCCTGTCAGCCCCTCCCTGGCAGCTTTTACCAGAAGCAGAGAACAGAACTTTGACCCCTGCTAACAGCATTTGTGGTACTTGAGGGCAGGCTCACCCAACCCAAAGGTGCCCAGACTGACACCCTCACCTGGCCCTACTGAGGTGGAGAATAAGGACATACCTGGAAGTCCCAAAGCAAAACCTACCATCTGAGGCACTAGAGTACCTCTCCAGAGGAACAAGGGCTGGTTACAGGACCCCAAAACAACACTGCAGCCTGCTCCTCCCAGAAAGCGCCATATACTGACAGGAAGGTCATTCTGCACACCCATTAAGTACATCCACTGACTCATCATACAGGGTAGGGTCAAATGTCAACCAAAAACACCACCTACTGGCTCAGAGACTAAACAAGGCGTGTCATTTTTCAAACAAAAATCTAAAGGTAAGAAGCAAGAGCTGATACAGATAGGAAGGAATCACTGAAAGAACTCCAGAAGTATGAAGAATCAAATGGAAATCACACTCTCAAAGGGGAACATCAGCTCTCTAGCAATGGACATCAACCAAATTCAGAACACCAAAATAACAGAAGAAGAATTTCAGACATGGATTCTACGAAAACTGAATGATATGCAAGAAAAAATG
Source organism: Mirza zaza (assembly GCA_008750895.1). NCBI lineage: Eukaryota > Metazoa > Chordata > Mammalia > Primates > Cheirogaleidae > Mirza > Mirza zaza. The sequence continues at coordinate 69,144 of VSMD01090661.1, read as the reverse complement.
GATAAACACAAATAAACCACAAACAAAAAAATCCAGATCCTGGAAGAAAAATTCACTAGACAAATTGAAATATTAAAGAAAAATCAAACAGAACCACTGGAAAGTAAGAATTTATTCAATTACAAAACACAGTGGAAAGCCTCAAGAACAGGATAGATTAAACAGAAGAAAGAATCTCAGAGATTGAAGATAACACCTTCCAATTAAATAAGTCAACCACAGAAAAACAGCAGAGAAATAAGAGAAAAGAGCAAAGCCTACAGAAATGTGGGATTATGTGAAGAGGCCTAATGTGAGAATCATAGACATCGCTGAGGGTTAACAAGAAAATACACAAGGGTTGGATAAGCTATATGAGGATATAATAGAGGAAAATGTCCCAGGCTTTGCAAAACACCTAGATATCCAGGTACAAGAAGCTCAAAGGACTCCTGGGAGATTCATCACAAACAGGAAGACACCATGACACACAGTCATCAGACTGATCAAAATAACCACCAAAGAGGCCCTCCTCTGATGTTCAAGGTGAAAGAAGAAGGTAACCTACAAAGGAAACCCATCAGAATAAAGTCAGACTTCTCAACTGAGACCTTACAAGCAAGAAGAGACTGGGGCCCCATTCTCACTCTTCTGAAACAGAATAATGTCCAGCATAGAATCTTGTACCCTGCAAAACTAAGTTCTGTATATGAAGGAGAAATAAAGACCTTCTCAGACAAGTAAAGACTGAGGGAATTCATCAAGACAAGACCTGTCCTCCAGGAAGTACTCAAAATAGTATTTAACATATGGATGAGCACAATAAACACTCAAGAATGTAAAATCATGCAAAAGCCAATGGTCAAAGGCCAGATAACACAATGCCTCAAGATAGAAAACAATATGATGCAATAAATAAATAAATTAAAAAATAAAAAAAAGAAAACAAAGCAATAAAGTTAAACTCAACAGGATGAACAGAAATCTGCCCCACTTATCAATTCTTTCAAAAAATGTGAATGGCTTGAACTGCCCACTAAAGAGACATAGGCTAGCTGAATGGATAAATATACACAAGCCAAGTATCTGCTGCCTTCAGGAGACACATCTAATGCACAAGGATGCATTCAGACTCAAAGTAAAAGGGATGGAAAACAATATTTCAAGCAAATGGAAGCCAAAAAAAAGCTGGCATGGCGGTTTTCATGTAAGATAACTTAGTCTTCAAATCAACAAAAGTGATGAAAGGCAAAGAGAGTCACTATATAATGGTAAAAGTACAATTCAAAAAGAAGACATAACAATTCTAAATATTTATGCACCTAACTCAAGTGCACCCAGATTCATAAAGCGAATCCTATTTGATCTAAACAAAATGATAAACAGCAACATTATAATAGCCAGAGACTTCAGCATTCTTCTGAGAGAACAGGACATATCCTTCAAGCAGAAAATAAACAAAGAAACAATAGACTTAAACAGAACTCTAGAATAAATGGGACTAACATTTACATAATATTCTACCCAATTACTACTGAATACACATTTTTCTCATCAGCTCATGGGACATTCTCTAAGATTGACCACATTGTAGGCCACAAAGCATGTCTCAAAAAGTTTTAAAAAATAAAAATTATACCATGCATATTCTCAGATGACAGTGGAATAAAATTAGAAATCAACTCCAACAGAAACTCTCATCTCTACACAAAGCCATAGAAACTAAACAACCTTCTGCTGCATGATTATTAAGTAGGAAATCAATATGGAAATCAAAAGATTATTGAACTAAATGATAAAGGAGACACAAGTTATCAAAATCTGTGGGACACAGCTAAAGCAGTCCTGAAAGGAAAATTTATATCCATAAATGCTTACATCCAAAAGACAGAAAGATCACAAATCAACAATCTCATGAATCATCTCAAAGAACTGGAAAAGGATGAGCAAGCGAACCCCAAGCCAGCAGAATAAAAGAAATAACAAAGATCACAGCAGAACTAAATGAAATTGATATAAAAATAATATACAGAAGATTAATAATATAAAAAGTTTGTTATTTGAAGAAATAAACTAAATTGACACGCCTCTGGCTAGTCTAATGAGAAGCAGAAAAGAAAGAATTCTAATAAGCTCCATCAGAAATGAAAAAGGAGAAATTACAACTGATTCCACAGAAAAACAAAATATCATCTACAAATACTATAAAAACCTCTATGCATAGAAACTTCAAAATGTGGAGGAAATGGACAAGTTCTTAGAAATACACAGCCTCCCTAGGCCCAATCAGGAAGAAACAGAATTCCTGAACAGACCAATATCAAGTACCAAAATTGAAACAGCAATAACAAACCTTCCTTAAAAGTCCTAGACCAGATGGTTTCACACCCGAATTTTACCAGACCTACAAAGAAGAACTGGTGCCTATCCTACAGAAATTATCCCACAACATTGAGAAGGAAGGAATCCTCTCCAAGATGTTTTATGAAGCCAACATCATCCTGATACCAAAACCAGGAAAGCACAAAACAACAAAAAAGAAAACTACAGACCAATACCCCTTATGAATATAAATGCAAAAATTCTCAACAAAATCCTAGCAAACCAAATTCAGGTGCTTATTAAAAAAATAATCCATCATGACCAAGTGGACTTCATCCCAGCAATGCAGGGATGATTCAACATACACAAATCTATAAATGTAATTCACCACATAAAGAGAAGCAAAAACAAAGACCATATGATCCTCTCAATAGACGCAGAAAAAGCATTACACAAAATTCAACACCCTTTTATGATAAGAACTCTTAACAAAATAAGCATAGATGGGACTTACCTAAAAGTGATACAAGCCATATATGACAAATCCACAGCCAACATCATACTGAAAGGGGAAAAATTGAAAGCATTTGCACTCAGAACTGGAATCAGACAATGATGTCCTTTATCACTGTTTTTATTCAACATAGTGGTGGAAGTCTTAGCCAGAGCAATCAGACAAGAGAAAGAAATCAAGGGCTTCCAAATGGGGGCAGAAGAAATCAAACTATTGCTCTTTGCAGATGATATGATCTTATATCTAGAAAACCCCAAAGATTCTGCCATGAGACTACTGGAATTGATAAAAAAAAAAAAACATCAGCAAAGTCTCAGGTTAAAAAAAAAATCAATGTACAGAAATCAGTAGTATTCCTATACATCAACAACAGACAAAGTAAGAACCAAATCAAAGGCTCAATACTCTTCGCAATAGCAACAAAGAAAGTAAAATTCCTAGGAGTACATTTAGCTAAGGAGGTAAAAGACCTCTATAGGGAGAACTATGAAACATTCAGGAAGGAAACAGCAGAGGATGTAAACAGGTGGAAAACCATAGTATGCTCACTGGTCAGCAGAATCAGCATTGTTAAAATGTCTATACTACCCAAATGATCTACAGGTTCAATGCAATCTCTATTAAAATACCATCGTCATTTTTCACAGATATAGAAAAAATAATTCTACACTTCATATGAAACCAGAGTAGACCCTGTATAGCAAAAGCAATCTTAAGCAAAAAGAACAAATTGGGAGGCATCCAGGTACCAGACTTCAAGGCTATAGTAACTAAAACAGCATAGTATTCACACAAGAACAGAGACATAGACCAACGGAACAGAACTGAGAACCCAAATATAAAACCATCCTCATATAGCCATCTAATCTTGCACAAAGCAGACAAAAACATACATACACTGGGGAAAAGAATCCTTATTCAATAAATGGTGCTGGGAAAACTGTATAGCCACATGTAGAAGACTGAAACAGGATCTGCATCTTTCACCTCTCACAAAAATCAACTCATGGTGCATAACAGACTTATGCCTAAGGTGTGAAACTGTAAGAATTCTAGAAGAAAATGTTGGAAAAACTCTTACAGACATTGGCATAGGCAAAGAATTTATGAAGAAGATCCCAAAGGCAATCACAGCAACAACAAAAATAAATAAATGGGACCTAATCAAATTAAAAAGCTTCTCCACAGCCAAGGAAACTATCATGAGAGCAAACAGACAACCTACAGAATGGGAGAAAATATTCTCATGTTACACATCCGATAGAGGGCTGATAACTACAATCTACATAGAACTCAGGAAAATCAGCAAGAAAAAAATCAAACAACCCTATCAAAAAGTAGGCAAAGGACATGAACAGAAACTTTTGAAAGGAACATAGACTAATGGCTAACAAACATATGAAAAAATGCTCAATATCTCTGATCATCAGGTAAATGCAAATCAAAACCACAATGAGATATCACTTACCCCCAGTGAGAATGGCCTTTATCAAACAGTCTCAAAACAATAAATGTTGGCGTGGATGTGGAGAGATAGGGACACTCCTACACTGCTGGTGGGACTGCAAACTAGTATAACCTCTACAGAAAGCAATATGGAGATTCCCCAAAGAGGTACAAGCAGAACTACCATTTGATCCAGCAATCCCATTATTGGGCTCAAAAGAACAAAAGCCATTCTATAAAAAAGACATCTGCACTTGAATGTTTATAGCAGCACAATTCACAATTGCAAAGATATGGAAACAACCTAAGTGCCCATCAATACATGAGTCGATTAATAAAATTTGGTATATGTACACCATGGAGTTCTACTCAGCCACAAAAAACAATGATGATATAGTACCTTTCGTAATATCCTGGATAGAGCTGGAACCCAGTCTATTAAATGAAGTATCACAAGAATGGAAAAACAAGCACCACATGTACTCACCATCAAATTGGTATTAACTGATCAACATTTAAGGGCATATATAGTAACAACATTCATCAGGTGTCGGGCAGATGGGAGGGGGGAGCATGCGATGGGTACATACACACCTAACAAGTGTGGTACATACCATCTAGGGGATGGACATTCTTGAACCTCTGACTTGGGTGGGGTAAGGGCAATGTATGTAACCTAAACATTTGTACCCCTGTAGTATGCTGAAATAAAATATATTATTTTAAAAAAATGCTATATTTCATATATACATTTATGTATTGCTCACATAACAGGATTTTTAAAGAAAGGACAATCAAAATCTTAATAAAAGTGATAAGACACACAAAAAAGGATCTGGAATGTTACATCCTAATCAGTTTATAGTTGTTACTAGTGGAGAGTTAGGGGAAAGGGGTTATTGATTATTGTGGATAAATGTAAACCTGAATAAGTCAATCCTTTAAGATGGATCTTGAGTGGCTAATTGGCCTAAATTGAAAATAGAGCCAAGTGGCCATCTGCTGACTAGGGGTCACACACATACTTAGAATTACCCCCAAAGACCCTCACTTTTTTGCCTTTCCACATGATGCAATCAATCAGGGCTCAACTGCCTCAACCAATTAGGTCTCAGCTATATCAACCAATAAGGGCTTGGCTGTATTGACCAGTCACAACTATGCAAGTTTCAATCCTTCATTTGCATAAATGGATCTGATTGGGAACCTGGGTATGAACTTTAGCTATAAAACTCTAGCCTTTCCCTTGTTCACTGGAACAAGCATCTTCCTTTTAGGTCACAGGCCACATGTCTCCGGTTTGGAAACTGTTCACTGGGATAAAGTCTCTGTCCTTCAAATTCCTTTTTCAAAGAACATTTGTTTACATTATGTGCCTACATACACACGAATATATACACATACACACATATTACAAACATATTAATTTTTCAGTTAAAAAACTGCATGGAGCAAAGAGGTTAAGGTGGGATAGCAGAGATGAATAAATGTCAGGAGAAACTGTACAGTGTGGGTGGTTACCACACTGCTCTTGGACTTTGATAAATTAGGCAGACAAAATAAATTAGCATATAAATTATATAATTATTAATCCAAAATTGATATAATTATCTTTGTACCCTATAGAGAATACAGTTCTTCAATGAATCATTTATAAAATCTTATATCTGAAACCATGAAGAAAACCTTATTAACTTTCAAAAAGCAGAAATTATCATTCAGGTCACATTCTCTATACACAATGAAATAAATCTAGAAATTAACAATAAAAGGATAAATCAAACAAAGAAAAGGAAAGTATTTGAAAAAATTGGTAAACACTAAAGAAAAACAAAAAAGCAAACAAAAAACCTGGGTCAAAGAGGAAATGAAAACTGCAATTGCAGATTATTGAGGAAACTCAAGATAGCTACATCAGTTTTTTTCAAAATTAATGGGATATAGTCAAAGCTAAGAAGGAAACATATAGCTTTGGCACTTCTGTTATGAAGTTAGGAATAATTAAAATACACTAAGCATTCAATTCAAGAAGATAGGGAAAACAACAAAATAGACCTTAGTAAAATAAAAATACAGATAAAAGAAAATGTTAAATAAATTTTAAAAACAGAAAATGTTATACATTTATAACTACTACTGATATTAGAATAAACAGATCAATGGAATAGAATTGGAAAGATCATAAACAAACCCAAGTAAGTATGATAAATGTGTCATTTGAAACCACTGGAAAATGAAAACCAATATATGGAGTTAGAATAACTAGATAATCATTGGGGGAAGGTGTTTAGATTCTGACACAAAACAGACTAAGGATTTAAAACTGAAAATAAAACTATAAATCTTCTAAGAAAAATATCAGAGGTTTATTTCTATAATTCTGGACTGAAGAGACTTTTCTAAGAAATAAACAAATCTTAAAGTCATAAGGGAAAGAACTGATAAATCTGACTACTTAAAATGCCAGTGCTCGTATATGTCAAGCTAAAATAATATGCTAAAATTTTTCACTTACAAGATGGCAAAAATATAACTTTATGTGTTGGTAAGAATACAGGAAAATAGACATTTCCATTCAGTATTAGTAAAAGTATAAATGGGCATGACATTTCAGAAGACAGTTGTCAATATGTACAAAAATTTTAAATATGCCTATGTTTTGATCCATCCAATATTTCTATTCCTAGGAATTTATCCCAGAGAAACAATAGTAAAATTATAAAAATGCTCTATATTCATTAAAAGGTTATTTCTAAGAATGATATTTGAGAATAACCTATATGTCCATTAACAGAAGGTTGGGTATAACAGATGAAGAATACTATACTGGCAACAAAATGGATGCAGAAATATGTCAGTTTAACTGGAAAGATGTTTGCGATTACATAAGTGCTGCTATATATTAGAAAAAAGTCATAAATAACTATAAAGAAGACATAACAATGCTAAATGTGTACATTCCTAACACAACTTCAAAACACACAAAGTAAAAAATGACAAAACTGAAAAGAGAAATAGACAAATCCACAATTATATTTGAAGACTTCAGTACTCCTCTCTCAGTAACAGAATCAATATTCAGAAAATCAGTAAGGCTAATGAAGAAATGAAAAATATCAACCAAGTGGATCCAACTGACATTTATATAACACTTCATCCAACAATAAAATACACATTCTTTTCAAGTGCACGTGGAATATTCACCAAGACTGACCATATCCTGGGTCATAAAACAAACCTTAAATCTTATTTTGTTTGTTTTTTGGTTTGTTTGTTTGAGACAGTGACTCACTGTTGCCCAAGCAACAATCACAGCTCACTACAACCTCCCACTCCTGGGCTCAAGCGATCCTCAAAGAAAACTTGAATATATGGAGAGACATACAACGTTCATGTTTGTGGGTTGGAAGATTCACTCTGTGGCAGTTTCTTATTAAGTTAAGCATACACTTTTCATATGATCCAACAATCCCATTCGTAGGTATTGACATTGAAAATGAAAACATATATTCGCATAAAAACCTGTACATGAATGAACAATTCTTTTCAGTTATCAAAAACTGGAAACAACCCAAAACCTACCACAAAACATAGCAGATAAACTAGGATATATCTCACCATGGAATGCTACTCAGCAATAAAAGGGACTGAACTATTGATACACATAACAACTTGGATGGATCTCAAGGGAATTATGGTAAAAATCAAGTGCAAAAGGATATGCACTGTATGATTCTGTTTGTATAACATGTGAAATGCAAAATTATAGAGACAGAACAGATTATTTGTCAGGGACAGGAGGGTGGAGAGGGAGAGATGGTTGTGGCTAACAAAAGGTAGCACAAGGAATCCTTGTGGTGATGGAACAGTTCTGTATCTTAACTGTTATGGTGATTATGAAATTTACACATGATTGAATAGACTAAATACACACACACACACACACACGTAAAACTGATGAAATCTAAATAAGGTCTGTGGATTATACCAAAGACAATTTCGTGATTCTGACACTATACTACAGTTATACAAAATGTCACCATTGGGAGAAACTAGGTGAAGGTACACAGGATCCCTCTGTACTATTTTTTGCAACTTCTTATGAATCTATTATTTCAAAATAAATGTTAAAATTTCATAGAACTGTATACCAAAAAGCCAATTTTATCATTTAAGCAACATTAAAAAGTTATAAAAACTATATATAACTAAAGTTATAAAAATATGTTATTTTCTAGAACTGATTCTCTATCAAGGGGTGTACATTTGCATCATTTGTGAAGCTTTATTAAAATATGTGTGCCTGGGCCACATGCCCACAATTTTGACTAGGTAAGTCTGGGACAGGACCTGGGCATCTGTGATTCTGAGGTATACCCCTAGTGGATTAACCACTGCTTAAAGATGGAGGCAAAATATACACAAACAGATGGTAACAGTGGTTGTGGATTGTGGGATCACAGGTAATTATAATTTCTTAATTTACCATAATAAATGTGCATTTTGAGAAATAAAAATAACAAAAGCTTTAAAAAAAATTCAGTTCATCATTCCAGCTGGTAGAGATCTCTGTTATCCATTTATTTTCCATCCCTACTCCCAGTTTCATGCCATCCGGAAATTTGATGACTGGATCTTTTCTGTTTTCATCTACATCACTAATGAGAATGTTGATCAGAACAAAGCCCAATGGCAATCCACTTGAAATCTCTTCCTAGATCAGTAATGATCAGCAGTCTTTGGGTTCTATTTCACTTATTTAAGATCTACCCAAATTCTACTGTTATCTAATTTACTATTCTCTATCATTTCTATTAGATAAGAGAGATTTTAACGCTTTGCTGATGTCCAGATATACTGTGTCTATTTGTGTCTATTTCCCTGTTCTGTCACTTCAAAGTGAGCCTGAACTACTCCTCTAGTACTTAATAAAGGAAATAAAACTATATTACCTTTTCTTCTTAATGACATAGTAAAACTCTGCTGGGCACAGACTGACTACGCCTTATGTTTCTTTGCATCTCCCTAACAAATCACTCAATTCTATTAATTTGACAAATATTATTGATTCCCTTCTATGTGCCAGGTACTATTCTGGGCTCTCCTTCCTTAGTATAAAATAATATTTATAGCAGTACTCCTTCCACATCCAATGCTGGACAAACAGCTGCCTGCTATGTTGTCCATCCCATGAACCATTCCAAAGTTTGAAAGACCTTGTCACTGACCCCAATCCAAATCACTAGATATACTTTTATAAGGATTTAAGAATGATAAAGATAAAACTACCATACCATCACTGCCTTTTCTAGAAATAGTAGCTCCTTCCACTGAGTTCTCATAGTAATTTATTTATAATATTCTTATAGTACTTAGCATATTCTACTTTGTATTATACTTATTTGTCTGCATATCTTATCTTGCCCCCTAAATCATAAGCTTCATGAGGGCAGGAACCATGGCTTATTCAACTATATAGACTCAGTAAATTTTTATAAAACCATGTTTTTCCCTGGCAATGCTGAATGACTAACCAAGAAAAGAATAGCAGCTCCTTAAGGCAGCAGTTGTCAGGCTTACCTGTATCTCCACCAACCAGTCCACAAGAATGGCCCTCATGTCACTGTTGATTTCAGTCTGCCTTTTCATGTATTTTGTAAGTATGAACATTTCCTGGCAGTAATGAGAAATAAATGTTGATAAATAAACTCTTCTTGTAGTTCAAAATTGTAACTTAACAATTAACTTCTCCCTCACAGTTCTATTTTCTTTTTTTTTTATTTCAGCATATTATGGGGGTACAAATGTTAAGGTTACGTATATTGCCCATGCCCCCCCCCCAAGTCAGAGCTTTAAGCGTGCCCATCCCCCAGATGGTGCACATCTCACTCATTATGTATGCATATACCCATCCCCTCCTCCCCACTCCCACCTGCCCAACACCGGATAAATGTTATTCCTGTATGTCCACTTAGGTGTTGATCAGTTAATGCCAATTTTCTGGTGAGTACATGTGGTGCTTGTTTTTCCATTCTTGGGATACTTCACTTAGTAGAATGGGTTCCAGCTCTATCCAGGAAAATACAAGAGGTGCTATATCACCATTGTTTCTTATAGCTGAATAGTACTCCGTGATATACATATACCAGATTTTATTAATCCACTCCTGTATTGATGGGCACTTGGGTTGTTTCCACAACTTTGCAATTGTGAATTGTGCTGCTATAAACATTCGATAAGTATTTTCAGCTGGTATCAGATAGGGGCAGATCAAAGTATCCTTTTTCAGGCAAGTTCCAATTATCCTTGGGAAGTGGGCACATGTGGTATTCAAGTGTCAGAGTGGATATCAAAGAGTCAGGGGGGGCGGGGGGGGGACAGGGTAGAAACACACCTATGGCTATAAACAAATGCCAGAAAGGTTCTTCCCCTTCTTTGCGATTCAATCTAAAGCACAATAGCATGCTATGTGGAGCAGTGCTTCTCAAACTTTAACACATATATGTACCACTTAGGGATCTTGTAAAACCTCAGACTCTGATTTAGAAGATCTGGGGTGGGGCTAGGTTTCTGAATTTCTAACGAGATCCCAAGTGAACTGATACTGCTGAGCCAAGGCTTACATTTTTAGGATAACAAAGTTGTCTCTTACTTTCTCCAAGATATACTCAAAAAAAATGTGGGCTTTGGAGTCAGTTAATCAGCCACTCTCTCTCTAGAGAGAGGATGGGATATTCACCCACCCTCTTATATGTGGCCTGCTAAAAAATTCTAGTTGACAGATAATTTTGGTCCCATCTGCTCTGTTGTGAGAGACAGGAGAGACTTTGGAACTGATGAACATTATGGTAAATGAGACTGGCAGATTTCAAAGGAGAAAGGAAACTTCACTAGGTTGGATAGATGAAACAAAGGGTATGATTTTACATACAATGACAAAAAAAAAATCTCTAAGAACACTCAGAGACTACTTGACTATTTTTGTGTCTGAGACTGTTTCCTTAGCAATTAGAGGAGAAGAATTATGATCTTCAATGTAATCAGATTTTAGTCCATATCCCAGCTCTACAACATACCAGTTATGTGACTCTGGGCAGTTCCCCATCTGTAAAATGGAGATAACGATACCTACCCATTATGAAGTTGAGAGAATTAAGCAATGCCTAAAAATCCCTTAGTACAATGTCCAACTCATAGTAAGCTACCAATAGATGTTAGTTGTCACTATTATTGTTATTTTCATCATTATTACCACCCCTTTCAAATTGCATGTTGACAATGGAATGAGGAGGAAATGAGAACTAGAAATCATTGCCCACTTCTCAGCCACCTACAAACCTCTCTCTCCTTCATGTAACTGAAGATATCCTTGACATATATTGCATTGAATAATGGATGACTGTTGTCCTTGTCAATATCTTCCAGTAGGGGGGTCATCAGCTTGGAAATCACCAAAAAAAAAAAAAAAATATATATATATATATATATATATTAGGAGGAGAATGATTCTAAGGAAGACTTAACACATAAACATCAAGAATGATTCCTTTCTCCCCACTGTCATTTTTTTCCTTTTATAATTTTTTTAATTTTGTTTTATTTCATCATATTATGGGGGTACAAATATTAAGGTTACATATATTGCCCTTGCCACCCCTCCCACCCCTACCATGTCAGAGCTTCCAGCGTGTCCATCCTCCAGGTGGTGCGCATTGCACTCTTTATGTAAGTATACACGCATCCTCTCCTCGCCCCTCCCACTTGCCCACCACCAGATAAAAGTGTTTTGTGGGTTTTTATTGACATTTTGGTTACATTTTATATCCTTGCCTCTCCCTAAGAAGGGTTAGAGGTATGTCATCTTTTGATAAGGTTTCTCAAGCTTCATATATCCTAGGCCATAACAGAGTACTCCTTGGCCTTGCAATCCTCAACTATCTAGTAATCAAGAAATGACTAGTCTTTCTTGTACATACCTGCTCTATTGGGAACAAGGCACCCTTTTTACAGGTAAGCTCAAAACTCTCCAAGAAAGACATTCTTATTATTTTAGCTACGTCATTTGTCTTCTTAGGTCCCTTGCTATATCCCAATGCTTTGATCTGGCCCAATTCATCTTCTTGGTAGCCTTTTCCTTTCTACACCTTTACCCAGGTTGTTTTGCATACAGTAGGATATTTCTCCTCCTGCTTGCTAAATCTCATTCCTTCATTCTTCAAATTTACAACTTAAAGACCACCTTCCTTGGGAGATTCCCCAGTAAACTTTGGCCATTTTTGAAGCCCATTGTGATGCAAATTACAATTACTTAGAAAGGCAATTTCCTGAAATTATTTAACCGCTATTGCAAAGCCCAAGTGTACAGTACAATATTCCAGATCTTTGTGGGTATTCCTGGAATAAATACTTTCTGATTGCTTAGGTCTATCACTATGCCAATCAAGAAGTCAAGAGATTCTACAAAGGCAACTTAATTTAAGAGAAAAATGCCACAGAGCCTGATAAATTTATCCCATATCATGGGTAACCTCAGGCTACAAAAGGTAAGAAGTAATTCTGCATCACCTATCATTAAATAAAACCAGAAATAAACTCAAGAAATATCATTCTCTCACTAGTTATGGGATCCCCCTTCCCTCTATAACTTACTATATAGGGCTCAATTGCTTAGGAAGGCAAAAAACAAACTCTGCCAGCAGCCACCTCCAGGACAACAAAGAACACTTCATCTAATTTAAGAAGAAAGAGAGACAAATACCTCTCTTGGTGTTCTCTTGCCTTGTGGTGTAAAATGTTTATTGGAACAAGATTCACATGCACTGGACTTGCTGGTGGTACTGGACTTGCCTGTTTTGGATTTTGGGGCAGTGATAGACACATGTGGGTGGGTCTCAACTTGGGAGATAAATGTTTTGAGAAAGGTATCTTCCTTGAGAATAGGATTCTCATCCAAGGCCAATGACTCTTTGGAGGACAACTCAGTTGAAGGTTTCTCATTCAAAGCTGATATCTCCATCAAGCGGAATGCTTCAGTGATGGCAGGCTTCTCCTGCAAGACTAACGGCTTCTTGAAGAGGGCTTCCTTCAAAATGTTGAACTTCTCCTCCAAAGCTAACAGTTTTCTGAGGATGGCCTCTTTATCAATGCTGGGCTTCTCCTGCAAGACCATGGCCTCCTTGAAGAAGATCTCCTTCTCAATGCTGGGCTTCTCCTGCACAGCCATGAGTTCCTTCAGGGTGGCTTCCTCCTCAATTGTGGGCTTCTCCTGCAAGGCCAGGGCCTCCTTGAAGAAGGTCTCCTTCTCAATGCTGGGCTTCTCCCACATAGCCATGAGTTCCTTCAGGGTGGCTTCTTCCTCAATTGTGGGCTTCTCCTGCAAGGCCAATGGCTCCTTGAGGAGAGTCTCCTCCTCCATTGTAGACTTCTTCTGCAAGACAAAATTCTCCTTAAAGAGGGTCTCTTTCTCAATGGTGGCCTTCTCCTGCAAGGCCAAGGGCTCCTTGAAGTGAGCCTGTGTGTCAGTGGTGGGCTCCTTGAGGATAACAACCTCCTCGATGCTGGGCTTCTCCTGCATAGTGAAGGGCTCCTTGAAGATACCCTCCTTCTTAATGATAGGATACTTCTGCAAGGCCAGTGGCTGCTTAATAAGGGACTCCTCATCACTGGTGATGTTCTCATACAAGGCCAGCTGCTTCTTCAAGAGGAATACCTCCCCCTGGACAGTGGGCCCCTTCTTTAAAGATAATTGCTTCTCTGTGCTTATTGCTGCCTCAGAGGAGGGCTCCTTCTTCATAACCAAGAGATTCTTGAAAATGGACTCCTCTTCAATAGTGCTTTTCTCCTGCAAGGCCAACAGCTTCTTCAAGGAGTCTTCTTTGGTATCAGTCTTCTCTTGCAAGACCAAAGTCTTCTGGAAGAAAGACTCATCTTTGTTGGTAGGCTTAACATGAAATGAAAATAGCTCCTGAAGGAAGAATTCCTCCTCAGTGGTAGGCTTCTCTTTCAAGGTCAATTGTTCCTTAATATATGATTCTCCTTCAGTGGTAGACTCCTGCAAGGCCAATGACTCTTTTGAGAGGAATGCCTCCTGCTCAGTGGTCTGCTTCTCTTGCAATGTAGATGGCTCCTGGAAAAGGAACTCTTCTTCAGTTGTAGATTTCTTCTTAAAAGGAAGCAGTTTCTCATAGAGTGACTCCTCTTCAGAGGTGGTCTTCTGCAAGACCAGTGGTTTCTTTAAGATGGACATCTGCCCCTGGATAATTTTCTTCTTCTCTAAAAACAATGATGTCTTGGTAAGGATTGCCTCAATTGTAGGATTCTTTCTAACTGACATTGGCTCCATAAAGAAGGAATTCGTATCTTCTCCATTCATATCTGGCAAGTTGAACGGCTCTTGCCAGACAGGCATCATCACCTGAGTGGTATGCTTTTCATTCTTTAGAGATACTTTTTCTTCTTCAAAGAACAATGGCTCCTTAATAAGTGACTTTTCTCCAGAAGTAGTTTTCTGCAACACTATTGGCTGCTTCAAACAGGACATCATCCCCTGAGTAGTGTGCTTCTTCTTTAAAGGTAAAGCCTTATTAGTGAGGGTTGCCTCCTCAATGGTACGCTTCTTCTTAAAAGCCAAAACCTCCTTAAAAAGTGACTCCTCCTCAGTGGGAGACTTTTGCAAGGTCAAGGGCTTCTTCGAGGTGGACAACTCCTCCTGATTGGTGTGCTTCTCTGACAGTGCAGATGGCTCCTGAAAAAAGGACTCCTTCCCAGTGGTAGGCTTCTTCTTAAAGGATGATGACTCCTTCATGAGTGACTTCTCCCCAGAAATGGTCTTCTGCAATACTAGTGGATTCTTCAAGTGGGACATCTTCCCTTGAGTGGTACATCTCTCCTCTCTTAAAGGTAATGGCTTCTTCATGGGAGTTGATTCCTTGGTGGTATACTTCCTAAAGGAAACTAGCTCCCTAACAATGTTATCTTCACTGTTGATATTCCCCTGAAATGCCCATGGCTTCTTCAAGATGTCCACATCTCCCTGAGTGGTACGCTTCTCTTGAAACATAGATGGCTCCTAGAAAAAAGGCTCCTCCTCAGTGGTAGTCTTCTTTTTAAAGGACAATGGCTTTGCGGTGAGTGACTTCTCTTCAGAGATGGTCTTCTGCAATACTAGTGGCTTCTTCATGCAGGACACCATCCCCTGAGCAGTATATTTCTTCTTTAATAATAATGGCTTCCTGGTGAGGTTTGATGCCTCAGTTTTAGGCTTCTTGCTAAAATTCATTGGCTCCAGAAAGAAGTAATCCTCTTCAACATCAATGTCCTGCAAGGCTAACTCCTTCTCCCGGCAGGACTGATTCCCCTGATGTGTTCTTAACTTCTTCTTTAAGGATAATGTCCTCTTGGTGATGTCCTCACTTTTAAGTTTTACCCTAAAAGTCATTGGTTCTACAGCACACTGAATATCTTTATCAGTCTCCTCCAGCAAAGTTAGTGGCTTCTCTAATTGAGATACCTTTCTATGATATATGTGCTTCTTTAAAATTAATGACTTCTTGATCGAGGTTGTCTCTTCAGTAGGGGGTTCCTCTTTTAAAATTAATGGCTTTTTGAAGAGAGATGCCTCCTCAGTAGTGGGTGTTTTAGAGATGGTGGGTATCTCCAGAGTACGTGGTTTCTCCACAATGTTTGGTGCCAAGGTGGTAGAGGCTATTGCTGGTGGAGGTTCCGGTTTATATCTATAAAGGAAACAAGGTCTGAGTAAGAAAAATGTAGCTCCTAGAATCCTCACTTATCATAAGTTGCTATACTTACTAAAGGTATGAAAGGGGAAAGGACTTCAACCCCAAAAGACAGATTAGAGGGTAAAAAAAATCATTGGGATCTCAAGAATTGAAAAATCAGCACCACATGTACTCACCAGCAAACTGGTATTAACGGATCAACACCTAAGTGGACATATAGGAATAACATTTATTGGGTGTCGGGAAGGTGGGAGGGGGGAGGAGTGGATGGGTGTATACAACCACGAGTAAGATATGCAACATTTGGGGGATGGACATGCTTGAAGCTCTTACTCGAGGGGGGAGAGGGGTATGGGCAATATAAGTAACCTTAACACTTGTACCCCCATAATACGCTAAAATAAAAAATAAAAAAATATCATTGGGTACCATGGTGAATCAGGTAAGTAGCACATTATATAGTTTCTATGCCCAAGATCCCTACACTTTTCTATAATTTTCTCCTGAAATCTGTTATGATTTCTCATATATGATTTATTACCTTCATTTATATTCAAAATATTTTATTATAATACTTATCACATTGTATGCATTATCTACGTCTATATCAGTCTCCCTTACTAGCTGCATTTATTTTCTTTGTCTGTCACCATCATGCACCTGGTAAAATGCATGTTGAAATTAATATTGTTTGAAGGCTAATGAGAGAGGCAGGCTGGTAATTAATATTGGTGGTATCTAACCACATTCCCTTCACCCTGGGCTATTTAGGAGACACTTTCCTAATGGAGGCAAAAATACCAAAATAGAAATTTGTCACATGTAACAGATGCAAAACTTTGTTTTGAATAGGATTTCATGTTTCGAATAGTATTTCAATTGGACTAATTGGTTAGTCCAATTAGAGTGACTAACCTAGTGAGACCAAATCATTTGAAGACTAGAAATCAGAATAAGAAAAGAGAGAGAAGGCAAAGAGATTGAAGGCAAATATATTCACCAGTCTGAACAGGAAGAGTAAGTACTTCTAAAAGACCAGATATCATATGATTCAATTTATATGAAACATCCAGGACAGACATATCCATAGAGGTATAGTCATAACAAAAAGCAGATTAGTGTTTACCAGAGGCTGAAACAGGGGTGGGAGGCAGAATGGGGGACTGGGAAAGGAAAGAAACTCCTAATAGATTGGCAGTGATTTTTGGAGGGAGGGTTGAAAATTTTCTAAAATTAGATTGTGGTGATGGCCACACAACTAGAATAAAAACCACTAAAGCTGGGTGTGGTGGCTCATGCCTGTAATCGCAGCTACTCAGGATGAGGTGGGAAGATCACTTGATGACAGGAGTTTGAGACTGCAGTGAACTATGATTGTACCACTGTACTCTAGCCTGAGCGACAGAGCAAGACCCTGTCTCTAAAACAAAACCATTGAATTGTTACAAAAACAAAAGAAAGAGTAAGTGCCTCAAAAGTTTCTGCCTGACCAGATAGGTTCCATGTCCCTCCTGATAAGAACTTTTAGAGGTAGTCTTCAGATAGCGTAGTTATGGTACAAACATGCATCCTAGAGCTACAGTGCCTGGATTCAAATCCTGGCTCCTCTACTTACTAGCTGGGTGACCTTGGGAAAGTTAATTTTCTGAACTTCGGTTTTTTCACCTATGAAATGGTATTCATAATCATAACTCCTTCGTAGGCTTACTGTGAAGATTCAATAAATTAATATGCTTAAAAACAATTAAAAGAATGTTATAAACAATTGCATCCCAATAAATTAGATAATTTAGATGAAATGGACAAATTTCTAGAAAGATACAAACTATTAAGGGTACTAAGTATGAAATGTCCGATTTCCTTAAGTACTAAGTTTGACAGTTGATATCTCTGACATTTCACTTTGACACTTCTTTTCTCTGAGACAGAGTATCACTCAGTTGCCTGGGCTAGAGTACCATGGCATCAGCCCAGCTCACAGCAACCTCAAACTCCTGGGCTCAAGCAATACTCCTGCCTCAGCCTCCTGAGTAGCTGGGACTACAGGCATGCACCATGACGCCCAGCTAATTTTTCTATTTTTAGTAGAGACAGGGTCTCACTCTTGCTCAGGCTGGTCTCAAACCCCTGATCTCAAGCAATCCTCCCATCTCAGCCTCCCAGAGTTCTAGGATTACAGGTGTGGGCCACCACACCTGGTCGACACTTCTTATTTTATGTTTATCGTGAAGGTACATCCTCAGTCTTTCAAATGCACATTTTGGCTTTTGATTATCTTTCGAAGTTTTTTAGAGCAATTTTTGTGAAACCATGGATAAGTCAAAAATTCATGTTATTTTCAAATATGAGTTTCGTCATGGAACCAATGCAGCACAGACAGCTCAAAATATCAATGAAGTGTTTGGGAAGGATGTGGCTAATGAGAGCATAATACATCAATGGTTTGAGAAGCTCCGTTCCAGTGATTTTAATCTTGAAAATGAGCTACATGGGTGACCTGAGACCAAGATGGATAACGATGAGCTGAAAGCTGTAGTGAAAGCAAATCCATCTCAACTTACACGTGAATTAGCAGTAAGGTTTGATGTTACTATTCCAGCAATACTGGACCATTTGAAACAAATTGGCAAGGTAAAGAAGCTGGATAGATGGGTTACACATGAATTAAACAAGCATCAGAAGAGAAATCATCTCAAAGCTTGCCTTTCTTTGCTGTCATGACATAAAGGTGAACCATTTCTACATCGTATTATTACATGTGACGAAAAATGGAATCTTTTTGACAATCGCAAGCATTCATGAAGCCCAACGACTAGACAAAGATGAAGTGCCAAAACACAGTCCAAAACAGAATATTCATTTAAAAAGCTAATGTTGTCTGTTTGCTGGTCCAGCACTGGTATTATCCACTCCACCTTTATGAAACCTGGTCAATCGATTACAGCAGATGTCTTCTGCAACCAATTGGATGCAATGATGAGGATGCTTGGGATTAAGCAACTGAGACTGGTCAATAGAGACAAGCAAATCCTTTTCCAAGACAATGCTAGACCACATGTAGCCCAAATAATACTGCTCAAGCTACAGCAGTTGGACTTGGAATACTCTCCGTCATCCACTGTATTCATCAGACCTCACACAAACTGGCTACCACTTCTTTCAGGCTTTGGACCACTTCTTGCAAGGAAAAATATTGAATTCTCAACAAGCTGTGGCTCTTCCACAGGAGGCCTACACGCCACCGCTCATGCCTTGTCTCTAGTGATCCCTGAGAAGTTCCAGCACATTTTGCGAGTACTCAACATCAACATCAATGGGTGGTGGAATATAGCTTTTGCCGTTAAGGGTGTGGGATGAAGATATGCTCATGTGATGTTGAGGAAAGCAAATAACGACCTCACCAAGAGGTCAGGAGAACTCACCGAGGATGAGGTAGAACATGTGATCACCATTATGCAGAATCCACACCAGCACAAGATCCCAGACTGGTTTTTGAATAGACAGGATGTAAAGGATGGAAAATATAGCCAGGTCTTAGCCAATGGTCTGGACAACAAGCTCCATGAAGACCTAGAGTGGCTGAAGAAGATTCAGACCCATAGAGGGCTGCGCCATTTTTAGGGCCTTCATGTCCAAGGCCAGCACACCAAGACCACCGGCCACCGAGGCCATACTGTGGGTGTGTAAGTCTGTAGGCCTTGTCTGTTAATAAATAGTTTATATACCAAAAAAAAAACAAAACAAAACAAAACAAAAAAAAAACCACCAAGCTGTGGAAAATTCCTTTTGCAATTTCATCACCACTCATTCTTCAGGCTTCTTCCCTGCTGGCATAAACAAGCTACTGTTAAGATGGCAAAACTGTATTGATAGTTTAGGTGCCAACTTTGATTAATCTGTACTGCTTCTTTGAGAGATGATAAACTACACTTTCAATTCAGAATCAGACATTTCATATTTAATGGCCTAACTGAATTCACGTACCCTACCATATTAATGGAATAAAAAACAAAACTACATTATCATTTCAATAGATCCAAGGAAATCATTTGACAAAAATCTAACACTCTTTCATGATAAAAAGCACTCAACAAACTAGGAATTGAAAGGAGATTCCTCAATATGATAAAGGGCACCTATGAAAAACCCAGAATGAACATCATACTTAATGGTGAAAGAATGATGCTTTCCCCTCTAAGATCAGGGGAAAGACAAGAACGTCCAAGTCTTTATATTTTTATTCAACATTGTACAAGAGGTTCTAGCCAGGGAAAGTAGGCAAGAAAATTAAATAAAAGGCATCCAGCTTAGAAATGAAGAAATAAAGCTATCTGTATCAGTAGAAGACATGATTTTACACAGAAAAAATACTAATACACACAGAAATTATAAGAACTAATAAAAAAGTTCAACAAGGTTCTAGGACACAAGATCAATACCCAATAATCAAATGTGTTTTTATGTATTTACAATGAAAAATCTGAAAATGAAATCAAGGAAACAATTCAATTTCCAATAGCATCAAGAAGAATAAAATGCTTAGAAATAAATTTAACAAAATAAACACAAAACTTATACTCTGAAAACTGCAAAAACTATTGAAAGAAATTAAAGATCTAAATAAATGGGTAGATAACCCCTGTTTGTGAATTGGAAGACTTATTATTAAGATATCAATACTTCCCAACTTAATTTATAGATTCAAGGCAATGTCTACAAGAATTCCAGCTGGTTTATTTGTAGAAATTGGCAAGCTGATTTTAAAATTTATGTGGAATTGCAAGGAACTCAGAATAGCCAAAACAATCTTGAAAAAGAACAAAGTTTGGAATTTTTTTCTTTTTTTATATAAAAGAACAAAATTTAAAGGAATCACACTTCCCAAATTCAAAATGCAATACAAAGCTATAATAATCAAGACAATGTGGTACTGGCATAATGATAGGTAACGACAGACATATAGATCAATGGAATATAATTGAGAGTCCAGAAAGAAACACATACTTATGTTCAACTGATTTTTGACAAGGGTGCCAAGGCAATTAAGTGAAGAAAGATTAGTATTCTCAACAAATAGTGCTGGGAAAACTGGATAGCCACATACATATATTACAATAAAGTTAGACCATTAACACATACCAACAACCAAAATTAACTCAAAAGAGATCAAAAACCTAAGGGCTAATACTTTAAAACACTTAGAAGAAAACCAGTGTATCATTATCTTGGATTAGCAATGGTTTCTTAGATATGACATCAAAAGCATAAGCAATAAAAGAAAAAATAAATTGAACTTCACTGAAATTAAAAATTATTATGCTTCAAAGAATTTCATCAACAAAGTAAAAAGATAACCCACAAAATGGATGAAAGTATTTGCAACTCATATCTGATCAGGGACTTGTACCTAGAATACATAAAGAACTCTTACATGGTCAGGTGAGGTGGCTCACGCCTGTAATCCTAGCACTCTGGGAGGACAAGGCAGGAGAATCGCTCAAGGTCAGGAGTTCAAAACCAGCCTGAGCAAGAGCGAGATCACTTCTCCTCTATAAATAGAAATAAATTAATTGACAACTAAAAATATATAGAAAAAATTAGCCAGGCATGGTAGCACATGCCTGTAGTCCCAGCTACTCAGGAGGCTGAGGCAGGAGGACCGCTTGAGCCCAGGAGTTTGAGGTGGCTGTGAGCTAGGCTGATGCCACAGCACTCTAGCCCAGGCAACGTAGTGAGAGTCTTTCTCAAAAAAAAAAAAAAAAAGAACTCTTACAACTCAATAAAAAGACCAATAACTATACATAATTACAATGTGTCAATTAAAAATAACATTTTTAAAAATTTAAGAAAATAAAAGCACAAAAAATGGGCAAAAGATCTACATAGACATTCCTCCAAAGAAGATATACAGATAGCCAATAAGCACATGAAAGATGCTCAACATCAAAAAACATCTCCAGAAAATACAAGGGCTGATAAAGATGTGGAAAACTGAAAACTCTCATACATTGATGGTAGGAATGTAAAATAACGCAGCCACCATGGAATACAGCTTGACAGTTCCTCTATACATTCAACATAGAACTACCATATGAACCAACAACCACACTCCTCGGGATATAACAAAAGACTTGAAAACAAATGCTCAAACAAAAACTTGTACACAAATGTTCATAGCAGCACTATTCATAATAACCAAAAGGTAGAAACTGTAAACAAATCTGAACTTGAAATAGCCAGTCCTTCAAGATGGATCCCAAGTGGCTAACTAGGAGCCAATCGGCCATTTTCTGACTAGAGGTCACACATATACTCTGAGTTCCCAGAAAACCTACACCTTTTTAACTTTAGGATTTTCAGAGCTCACCTGCCTCAACCACTTAGGGTTCAGCTGTCTCATCCAATCAGGGGTCAGCTGCCTCAACCAATCATAACTAAGTGAGCTTCAATCCTTCATTTGCATAAGCAAGCCTGATTGGGAACCTGGGGCAGGAATTTTTGCTATAAAACTGAGCCTTCCCACTTGGCGTTGCTCAAGCCCATAATCCTAGCACTGTGGGAGGCAAAGGTGGGAGGATCAAGAGTTCAAGACCAGCCTGAGCAAGAGCGACTCCCAGCTCTATTAAAAACTTAGCCAGGCACAGTGCCACACACTACTAAAACCAGAAAAAAATTAGCTGGGCACAGTGGTGCACGCATGTAGTCCCAGCTAGTCCAGAGGCTGGGGCAGGAGGATAGCTTGAGCCCAGGAGTTTGAGGTTGCAGTGAGCTATGATGGGGCCACTGTAAACTGAGCCTTCCCTTTGTTCTCTGGGACACACCTTCATTTTACACAGAAAACTATGTCTCCCTGGTTTGAAAACTGTTCACTGGAATAAAGTCTCATTCCTCCAAATTCCTTATCAAAGAACTTTTGTTCACACAACCCAAATGTCCATCCAACTAATGAATGGATGCAGAAAATGTGCTGTATATATGCAACAGAATATTATTTGGCAATAAAAAAAATGAAGCACTTATACCCGCTATGACATGAACTTTGAAAACATTATGCTAAGTGAAAGAAGCTAAACACAAAAGACCACACATTGTATAATTACATTTATATGAAATGTACAGAACAGGGAAATCTATATAGAGACAGAAAGTAGATTAGTGGTTGCCTAGAGCTGGGGAGGACTGGGGAAATTGAGAGGTGACAGCTAAAGGTATAGGGTTACTTTTGGGGTTGATGAAAATGTTCTAAAATTGATTGTGATGGCTGCGTAACTGTGAATATACTAAACACCATTGAATTGTATGGTTCAAATTGTCTGATATGCAAATTATATCTCAATAAAGCTGTTACAAAAAATACTTAGTGATTATACTTATGGGATTATAGTGAGTTCTCAATAAATGGTAGTATTACTAGTTCTAGTACTATTATTAGGGTCCATTCCAATGAACCCTGAATGAAGGGAAGAATGTTTATCGCATTTGTGAGGGTTTGTTTGCCTGCTAAAATCAGAATGATGAAAGAAATTGAAAAGAAAGTAATGCAGAGAATTAAGGTCAAAATATGCATACAAACCCGAATTCCATTTCAGCAGGAAACCAAGTAGGGCTAAATGCTAATCTTCTTTCTGTTGGGTAATTAGCAAAGTATTTATGGACCTAGCATTTTAATTTTCTAGAGTTCTCCAACCTTTTTACCTTACCCTTTTGAACTCATTCTTAGCCCTGCTATAGCCATCTATCTAATTTATTCAAATGCAGATTAGTCAGTTCCTGAAGAAGTAATTCCCACTGGAAAGAGAAGAGAATATAGAAAAGTCTCACTCTACTTTGTAAGTCATCTTTCAATAAAATTTTTCCTAGAGGTAAATTCTTTTTCCAATCCTAAATGGGAATGCCTATCTGTACTTGCAGAACCTGTCAACGATTACCTATAATAGCTGGAAGACACATGTTTTTGGCCTAGGGAGATGGTAATTTCTCTCCAGTAGCAAGGGACAAATCTCCCCTAAAGTTTCTAATGCAATAAGCAGACTAGCAAGCTACTGAAAGTTCCTTAAAAATTAAGCTACCCCCACATTCCCAAGCACAGACTAGCTAAAACAGGGACTGAATTACTAAAAGAGAGAAAAGATGAGCACAAGGTCTTTTAGCAAATTCCCCAGTGACAACAACTCTTTCAATATGCACAAACACCATAGGAAAAGAAAATGAAAAGAGCCCTATAACTCTTCAGCAACTAAGGCTGGGTCCACCTCAGCACCCAGGGTTACTGTGATGGTCACCACTATGGCTCACTAAACATATTCTCAACAGGGACAAAATAGGGGCAAAAGAATGTCACACACTCTGGTTTACCATCTAAACCAATGCAATCCGAGTCCCCTCTCACTTACCCTTTTAGAGTTACCTCAGTGTTTTCATCCAACTCAATAACATATGTGTTACTGTTTATCTTCTTGAAAACATTTTTTATAAACTCCCTGTTGGCTTCCTTCTTAAGCTGAGCACGTTGACTTTGTAAAGCCTACAAAAAATAATTAATTAAATAGGTGGGTGGAGGGAGAAGGTGGCAGGGAAATTAAGAAAACCACAAATTACCTAATAGGTGGTTCTTATAGGAAAGTCCTGACCCACATGGAGAGGTTGTTTGGGTGTTCCAGGAGTGATAATCCAAACATCTCACAATCAGTATGACACTGGGCTGACCAATCACAGTGGAAGCTAGCAGCAAACAACCAATGCATTAGTACTAGTATGTGCTGGCTAAATAGCAGCCCTAACTGCTTCCAGGGGATACAGGATGTAGTTCTGATCTCCATGCCAGGCATACTGGCTGTCAAACAACTGAAAAGATGCTTTGTTAACATCACATTCCACTTTGACCTCATAAGATGTTCAGAAGGGAAAAAAGGCAATATGACTGGCTTTGCTGTCTGGGTATGCCAAGATCGACTAGCTTTTCGGGGTAGACTGCTACCATAATACTACCTGTGATACGTGAATCCCATTTCATTGAGTGATATTTACTTCCCACAGGAATCTGGGGAGTTCCACCAGACTCTAATCCAAACTAACACTATTAAACAGTAGGAGAGATTATGGGACTGTAAATAGTATCAGTAAAAATAAACTTAAAATTATGCCTTTAAAATAAAACAAATTAGCCTAATTATATTTCAAATAAATACCCTAACCACACTAAAGAATAAAAAAGAAAACAGAAGAAAAGAAACAACCAATCCAAGTAACTTATAAACACAGTATTTGACTATATACCCTCAAAGTACAAATTCTCAATTAGGATGGGTTTGTGGGGGTGGATATTGCTAACAAATATGGAACTCTTTTTAGGTTTATTATAGTGGTATCGATGAAGTAATTTTGAAACTCTCTTAGATGTATTACAGTATTAAGTAAATGTGTTGATGTTCTTGGGAACCAGGGCTGTCACTGTAGAAGGAGGAACATACAAATATGAATTGGGGAATGCAAGAAAGAATCTTGTGTGCTAGAATTGAAGCTGTGTGAATTCATGATTTCTTAAATAGGTATGTGTGTATATATAGCTGTGTATATTGGTATATGTGTATATAAATCTATGTATAAAGATATAAGTACACATGTGTGTACAAAATTTGTATACATATACCTGCAGATATTTCCTAGCTTTGTCTGCTGAAAGAATAGAAATAGAAGATACCCCAGTAACACACCTAGCACTGAGATCTTGGTTTCTAATACCATTCCCCACAAAAAGGAGTCAGAACTCTTTGGAAAAATAGTTGACTCCAGGGCTGGGACAAAGTAGGCATAAGATGAGCCTGGAACATCTGTTTATGCTAGAAATAAATGTTAAAAAAAATTATGAGACCTCATCACAAGGACACAGTAGTCAGACTGAAGGAGATCCTAACAGGCCAAATCTAGGACAAGTTGAGCACCAAAATAAAATATAATAATGAACAACCACCATAAGAATTCATGAGTCCATACCAAATTATATATAGGAGAGAAGGGAAAGCTTATGCCTGTAGAAGAATGCGCAGGGAAGACTGGTAAATTGGAAGCAAATGCTAGAGTCGGAAAAATCATAATAAAAGATTAAGGCATGAATCATCAATGGGTGCTAAATCTAGAGGACATTTTGATGAAGAGCAGGCTATTTTTAGGCTGTTAAGAGTATTTCCAGGTGTGGGGAAAAAATGGCAGAGTAGAGGTAACTCTCCGGGCTTCTGCTCCCAGAGAAGGAGACACAGATCTTGGTCTCCTAGGCACGAGTGGATCTCCCCACTACAAGGACAGCGTTGAGAATCCGCAGAGGAGCAACGTGGAACTCTCATAAAAGGATAAACAAGTTGATCGGGAAATAAGATCTCCTTCTCTGGAGAGTGCAAAGCAAACAATAGGGCACGTGGGAGGGCACCGGCCCGCCAGACCAGGTGGTGAAGTGGGATCAGACCCACAGGAGAACTCCTTGCTTCCCCATTGACCTCCACACCCACCCAGCCAGAGACCTGTCTGAAACTGGTGCGAAATTGCAGCAGAAGAAGAGGGTGCTGGAGGGTGTGGTTGATGGTGAGAGGTGGCAGTGTGGTCTCCCCTGAGCCCCATGCTCCAAGACTGGAGGAAACTGATCTGGGTGGACCGGGGAGGCGGTTAGAGGTCTCGCCTCTGGTAACCAGGGAGACTAAGCAGGGGCTTTAAGCTGGAACTGCCCCGGGTGAATAAAACCGCACAGGGCAGGTCAGTAAAAACCAGGGCTCTGGCTGAACAGGCCGTGGGACAGGAGGTGTGGAGGAAGCTACCGGGTGTCCTATTGACCCAGGCCCCCAACCCGGCACCGGCTGCCCTAATCAGTTGCCCTCAGTACTGGTGCCCTACGAGTGGGCTAGTGATCGCCATTGAGGGGGTCCACAGCCCAGCTGCCAGCGGCCAAGTCCCCCGCCCCCACCCAGCCTAGAGTCTCTCCTGGCAAATCCCGCCCCTACACAATCTGCGATCGGCTTGTCAGGCCTGGCTCCATCAAGGATCTACTGAGAAGTCTAGCAGCCCAGGGGGAGTTACAGCCACTGGGGTGCAGGTCCTGCAGGGCAGACTGGGGAGATACCTGTCAGCCCGCATCGCTCTTGCTCAAAGTGGTAGGCTCCACCCCTGGAAGCGGGCCAGACAAGAAAACCCACTTTCCCCAAAAGCTACCCCTGTCAGGGGAACCTTCCAAGTGTGGTGGAAGAGTGCC
This sequence comes from Mirza zaza, assembly GCA_008750895.1. Classification (NCBI taxonomy): domain Eukaryota; kingdom Metazoa; phylum Chordata; class Mammalia; order Primates; family Cheirogaleidae; genus Mirza; species Mirza zaza. The sequence goes on along the minus strand of VSMD01090661.1, from coordinate 41,909 downwards.
CCCTAGTGGTTGATCAAGAAACTACAAAAAGTAGACGACTGAGCTCTACCAATTGACCCAGATAGGGAGGGCCCAACGCAATTCCAAAAATCAAGCCGAAAATATTCCTCCTAGGAGATACACCAGCTCTCAAGAAATGGAGTCTGAACAAACCCAAAACACTAAAATGACAGAAGAAGAATTCCAAAATTGCATTGTTAAAAAGCTCAATGAAATGCAAGAAAAAATGGATAACACACACAAACTACAAAGAAGATACAAGAATTGGAAGAAAGATTCACTAAGGAGATCGACATCTTGAAGAAGAATCAATCAGACATCCTCGATATGAAGAATTTATTCAGGGAAATTCAAAACACAGTGGAAAGCCTCAAAAATAGGGTGGACCAAACAGAAGAAAGAATCTCAGAGCTGGAAGACAACTCATTCAAATCAAATAAGTTAATCACAGAGTTAGAGCGGAAAAATAAGAGACATGAGCAAAGCGTACAAGAATTGTGGGATTAAACAAAGAAAAATAACCTGCAGGTCCACTGGATTCCCGAGAAGGAGTAAGAAAAAATCCAAGGGTTAGATAAGCTTTTTGAAGAAATAATTGAGGAAAACTTCCCAGGTCTAATCAGTAACCTAGAATTAGAAATACAAGAGGCCAAAAGGAATCCTGGGAGATACAATGCAAACAGGAAAACACCAGGCCATGTAGTCATCAGACTGACCAAAATATCAACAAAAGAGACCCTCCTACAAGCTGTTAGACACAGGAAGGAAGTTACATATAAAAGAAAACCAATCCGAATAATGCCAGATTTCTCAACTGAAACAATACAAGCAAGGAGGGAATGGGGACCCACTTTCACTCTTTTAAAACAAAATAACATCCAGCCTAGAATCTTATTCCTTGCAAAACTAAGCTTCGTATATGAAGGAGAAATAAAGACATTCTCAGATAAGCAAAGTCTCAGAGAATTCACCAAGACAAGACCAGCCCTAAGAGAAGTACTCAAAACAGTATTACGCACGGAACACCATAATAAAAACTCATGAATATAAAAACAACCAAAACCCAAAGATTAAAGGCCAGATAATACATTGGCTCAAGAGAGAAATCAAAGCAACAACATCCAACCCAACAGAATGAACAGTAATCTACCTTACCTATCAGTTCTCTCAATAAATGTGAATGGCTTAAACTCTCCACTCAAGAGACATAGGCTGGCTGAATGGATAAGAAAATACAGGCCAAGTATACGCTGTCTTCAGGAAACACATCTTACCTGCAAGGATGCATATAGACTAAAAATAAAAGGGTGGAGATCAGTATTCCAAGCAAGTGGAAGCCAAAAGAAGGCTGGCGTGGCAGTTCTAATTTCAGACGATTTAGTTTTTAAACCAACAAAAGTAGTCAAAGACAAAGATGGTCATTATATAATGGTGAAGGGCACAGTTCAACTAGAAGAGATAACAATTTTAAATATATATGCACCCAACTTAGGGGCACCCAGATTCAGAAAGCAAACCTTACTGGAGCTAAGCAAATTGATTAATAGCAACTCCATAATCACCAGAGATTTCAACACCCCACTGATGGCACAAGACAGATTCTCCAAACAGAACATTAATAAAGAAATAGTGGACTTAAACAAAACTCTAGAACAATTGGGTCTGACTGACATTTACAGAACATTCTACCCAAAATCCACTGAATATACATTCTTCTCATTGGCTCACGGGACATTCTCTAAGATAGACCATATCCTAGGACACAAAGTAAACCTCAAGAAATTTAAAAAAATAGAAATCATACCATGTACCTTCTCAGATCACAGTGGAATAAAAGTAGAAATCAACCCTAACAGAAACTCACACTTCCACACAAAAACGTGGAAATTAAACAACCTCCTACTAAATGATTACTTCATAAATGAAGAAATCAAGATGGAAATAAAAAAAATTCTATGAAGAAAATGACAATGGAGAGACAAGTTATCAAATCCTCTGAGACACAGCTAAAGCAGTTCTGAGAGGAAAGTTTATCTCCATAAATGCCTATAACCAAAAGTCAAAAAGATCACAAATAGACAATCTAATGAAATGACTCAAAGAGCTGGAAAAAGAAGAACAGACCAACCCCAAACCCAGCAGAAGTGGTGAAATCAACAAGATCAAATCAGAACTAAACGAAATTGAAAACAGGGAAGCTATTCAGGAGATTAATAAAACAAAAAGTTGGTTCTTTGAAAAAATAAACAAAATTGACACACCATTGGCTAGGTTAACGAAAAGCAGAAAAGAGAAATCTCTAATAAGCTCCATCAGGAACAAAAAAGGAGATATCACAACTGATCCCAAAGAAATACAAGATATAATTTATGAATACTGCAAAAATCTTTATGCACACAAACTGGAAAATGTGGAGGAAATGGACAAATTTCTAGAAACACACAGCCTCCCTAGACTCAACCAGGAAGAAATAGATTTATTGAACAGACCAATCTCAAGAGCTGAAATAGAAACAGCAATTAAAAATCTGCCTAAAAAGAAAAGTCCTGGTCCAGATGGTTTCACACCAAAATTTTTCCACACTTACAGAGAAGAACTAGTACCTATCTTGCAGAAACTATTCCACAACATCGAGAAGAACGGAAACCTCCCCGACACTTTTTATGAAGCGAATATTACTCTGATACCAAAACCAGGAAAGGATGCAACAAAAAAAGAAAACTACAGACCAATATCCCTAATGAATATAGATGCAAAAATTTTCAACAAAATCATAGCTAACAGAATCCAGATGCTTATCAAAAAAATAATCCATCATGACCAAGTGGGCCTCATCCCAGGGATGCAGGGATGGTTCAACATACATAAATCTATAAATGCAATTCACCACATAAACAGAAGCAAAAACAAAGACCACATGATTCTTTCAATAGATGCAGAAAAAGCTTTTGACAAAATTCAACACCCTTTCATGATACGAACACTTAAGAAAATAGGCATAGAAGGGACATACCTAAAAATGATACAAGCCATATATGACAGACCCATAGCCAACATTATACTGAATGGGGAAAAACTGAAAGCATTCCCACTTAGAACTGGAACCAGACAAGGCTGCCCACTATCTCCACTTCTATTCAACATAGTGCTTGAAGTCCTCACTACAGCAATCAGACAGGAAAGTAGAATTAAAGGTATCCAAATAGGGGCAGAAGAGATCAAACTTTCACTGTTTGCTGATGATATGATATTATATTTAGAAAACCCCAAAGATTCAACGAATAAACTCCTGGAAATGATAAATGAATTTAGTAAAGTCTCAGGATACAGAATCAATATACAGAAATCAGAGGCATTCACATACGCCAACAACAATCAAATTGAGAACCAAATCAAAGACTCAATTCCCTTCACAATAGCAACAAAGAAATTAAAGTACCTAGGAATATACTTAACCAAGGAGGTAAAAGACCTCTACAGGGAGAACTATGAAACACTAAGGAAGGAAATAGCAGAGGATGTAAACAGATGGAAATCCATACCATGCTCGTGGGTCGGCAGACTCAACATCATTAAAATGTCTATACTACCCAAACTGATCTACAGAGTCAATGCAATACCTATTAAAATCCCATCAGCATTCTTCGCAGATATAGAAAAAATAATTTTACGCTTCGTATGGAATCAAAGAAGACCCTGAATATCAAAAGAAATTCTAGGCAATAAAAACAAAATGGGAGGTATCGATATGCCAGATATCAAACTATACTACAAAACTGCAGTAATTAAAACAATCTGGCATTGGCACAAAAATAGGAATATTGACCAGTGGTACAGATCTGAGAATCCTGATATAAAACCATCCTCATATAGCCATCTAATCTTTGACAAAGCAGACAAAAATATACGCTGGGGAAAAGAATCCCTTTTCAATAAATGGTGCTGGGAAAACTGGATAGCCACTTGTAGAAGGCTAAAGCAGGACCCACACCTTTCACCTCTCACAAAAATCAACTCACGCTGGATAACAGACTTAAACCTAAGGTATGAAACTATTAGAATTCTAGAGGAAACTGTTGGAAACACTCTCCTAGACATTGACCTAGGCAAAGAGTTTATGAAGAAGTCCCCAAAGGCAATCACAGCAGCAACAAAAATAAACAAATGGGACATGGTAAAACTAAAAAGTTTCTGCACAGCCAAAGAAATAGTCATGAAAGTAAACAGACAACCTACAGAATGGGAGAAAATTTTTGTATCCTATGCATCTGATAAGGGGCTGATAACTAAAATATACTTAGAACTCACGAAAATCAGCCAGAAAAAAATCAAATAACCCTATTAAAAAGTGGGCAAAGGACTTAAACAGAAACTTTTCTAAAGAAGACAGAAGAATGGCCAACAAACATATGAAAAAATGCTCAACATCTCTAATCATCAGGGAAATGCAAATCAAAACCACAATGAGATATCACTTAACCCCCGTGGGAATGGCCTTTATCAAAAAGTCTCCAAACAATAAATGGTGGCATGGATGCGGAGAGAGAGGTACACTTCTACACTGCTGGTGGGACTGCAAACTAGTTCAACCACTGTGGAAAGCAATATGGAGATACCTTAAAGCGATACAAGTGAATCTACCATTTGATCCAGCAATCCTATTGCTGGGCATCTAACCAAAAGATCCAATGACACTCTACAAAAAGACACCTGCACCCGAATGTTTATAGTAGCACAATTCATAATCGCAAGGCTGTGGAAACAGCCCAAGTGCCCATCAATCCAAGAATGGATTAATAAAATGTGGTATATGTATACCATGGAGTACTATTCAGCTCTAAGAAACAACGGTGATATAGCACATCTTATATTTTCCTGGCTAGAGCTGGAACCCATACTACTAAGTGAAGTATCCCAAGAATGGAAAAAAAAATACAACAACACATATACTCACCAGCAAAGTGGTATTAACTGAGCAGCACCTAAATGGACACATAGGTACTACAGTAATTGGGTATTGGGCAGGTGGGAGGGGGGAGGGTAGTGGGTATATACATACATAATGAGTGAGATGTGCACCATCTGGGGGATGGTCATGCTGGAAACTCAGACTTGTGGGGAGAAGGGGGTAAAGGGCATTTTTTGAAACCTTAAAATTTGTACCCCCATAATATGCCAAAATAAAAAAAAATTCAAAGTACAGTTTCTACTGAATGTAAGTCAAGGACTGTCTGTAAATATCCACCATGTAATAACTGTGACCTTGAGTAAATTGTTTATCCTCTCCAAACCTCAGTTTCCTGTCTATAAAATGGTAGTAATACCTGCTACAACTGGTTTGTCTATGGACTAAGTGATATGCAGAGTAGGGTTTATCACAGTTCCTAGAATGAAATCAAGCTCAATAAATGGTTCCTATTATAATTTTTAGTATGCATAAAAAAGAGTATTTCCACAGACTTAATAGTTACGAAAGAGAAAAAAATTAATTGTATAGTGGAAAAACCAGGCACTATCTTAATCGGGTTATCAAAATTAACATCATCAAAAGCGACAGATAGACATTGTGTGCCTCCAGATGTGACACCTTGAGGAGGACAGAAAGAACATCACCTACAGTATCTAGCCAAGAATGTATAAAATCATCTAATCACAAGGAAACATCAAACAAACACAAAATGAGGACCATTTTATTTTACAAAGGGGAGAGTTGCATGTGATTATATCCTTCAAAAATAGCAATGCTATAAAAAAAAGAAAGGCCATGGAAATGTTTCAGATTTAGAGGCTAAAAAGATAAGTAAATCTAATACATGAATCTAGACTGGATCTTTTACTCAAGGGGGAAAATGCTATATGGGTGCTATAAGATTAACTGATAAAACTGGAATATAGACAATTGATTATATAAAACTGCTGTATTAATGTACATTTAGACAGTTGATAAGTGCCCTGTGATTATATAAGACAATTTTTCTATTCCTAGGAAATACACATGGAAGTACTTGGGGTAAAGGACCATGATACATGTAAGTGAATGATAAAGCTAGTGGCATAAAATGTTAACAATAGGTAACCTAGGTGAAGGGTATATAGGTGTTCTTTGCACTATTTTTTTTTAATTTTTGCAACACCTTGTAAATCTGAAGTTATTTCCAAATGAAATATAGAAAAAAAAGTATGTGTTTGTATCATCAGATCATAATAAGCAATTATAATCTAATCCTTTTTAGGACCACAAGTCATCCATCTCTGCTTTTCAAAGAGTGTGGCACAATTCTCATTTTAATTTTACCTAAAGTTTTACAAACTCCCTATACATGCCGTCAAGATTCAGAATGGGAAGAGAGGTATATTCTTGGCAGGAGAGATGTAGAGACCCAATCCCCAAGGTGAAACTTTCTAATTGCCATATGTGCAGGTTCAAAGCACTGATATTTTCATGAAGAGCTAGGCTCAAGGGAACCTTTATCTGTACTTCCCCATAATTCTTTCACCATGAAATAGGAGAATAGAAATGAAAGTCCTACTTACACAAAACCACATAGATAAATATGGATATAGGCCCTATTTCCTTGTCTGCTGGCTTAGCACCAGCTCTTATATATTATCGAAAGTCCTTTATCATTTCCCAGCCTGGAAATTATAAAGCAGGGGGAAAGAAAAACTCACAGCAGATTAACTAGTTAAAATAGATCAATAATTCTTGGCAGGCCAGGACCTCATTGTGGCAAATGTTGAGAAGAAGACAGAGATGGGGACAAGGAAACCTTGTAATACTGACAGAAAGCAGCAAAACATTACATAGGGAAATCCCCAATATTCAGAAAGAAAGGAGCCTTCAACCCTCAAATAGATGAGCTGAGATATCAACAGAAATGTCCAACCCTAGGAATGACTTAGGTACCTTGTATTGATGGAATTTTCTCTGGAAAGCACCAAAGACCCTTCAAGGTAACCAAGGTGAATCTTCAGAACTTGAATGCAAAAGGCAAATGGGCTTTCTGAGCTGCTGGAAAGTTAGAAGCAGAGATTACTGCTTGGGGATGCCTTGCTCCCCACTGCTCTGTCCCTGTGAGGATGTGGCCAAACAGATATTGAATTTGGTTGGAGAATCAAGAGAGTCCTGGATACCTGCATGGGTTTCCTATTATTGTTACAGTTAATTTGTGCCTTTCTGAATAGTACAATAAAACTTATGAAAAAGGAAGGACTGAGACATAGCAAGAAAATCAGTTTCTCACATGCTGTGATGCCTTTCTGCTATGGTCTGTGTCCCTCTAAAATTCATATGTCAAAACCTAATCTCTAATGTGATAATATTAAGAGAAGAGGCCTTTTGAGAGGTGATTAAGTCATAAGGGCAGAGCCCTCATGAATAGGTTTAGTTACCTTATAAAGGAGGCCCAAGGGAGCTTGTTTGCCTCTTCTGCCATGTGAGGACACAGCAAGAAGATGCCACCTATGAGGAGTGGGCCCTCACCAGATAATAAATCTTCAAGCACTTTGATCTTGGACTTTTCAGCCTCCAGAACTGTGAGCAATAAATTTCTGGTTTTTATAAGTTACCCAGTCTAAGGTATTTTGTTATAGTGGCCCAAATAGACTAAGACACTTACCTTACACAGTGTCATTGTACTCCCATCAATAACTGAAGGCCAATGGAAGTTAAACTAATCTGCTGATTTGTAGCTACCTTATTTTAGCCAAGTTTCTAGATTCATGGTTAAATAAATCAGGAAATGAATCTAACCTTATAGATATGTGTGGGAGGGGGACTCTTTCTACCAATCCATAGTAAGTTTTAAATTGGACAGAAAGATATAACTTAAAAACATGGTGTAATCTGCATGGGAAAGAGACAGCACTACCCAAAAGGTGATCATGTAGAATCTAAAATACAGGGATCCAAAGGAAAGAACTTTGCCAATGCTTATCTGATCCTGCCCAAGGGAGTAAAACAAGTATTCTGGTAGCCACAGAAGTATACTCTATTGTGTTGGGCAAAAGTAGCTCACCAGGCTTCTCTGTAGCCTAGATGAAATAGACTTCAAAACCAATAATGGGAAAATCCTCATCTGTAAAGTAGAGATGATTATAGTATGTACCTCATAGGGTCATATGAGGATTAAGTGGGTTGATACAGGAAAAAGTGCTTAAAATAGGGGCTGGCATGTGGTAAGCACTTAGTAGATATCAGTTGTTATTATTTTCTAAGACCCAAGATTACCTTTGGCCTGATTCTATATTCAATTAACAACAATTCCACTAATTCTAATTTTACTAGTACTTTACTAATCTAAGAAGGGAGGTGACTTAGGAGGGAATTCAAGAATTCAAGTCAAAATTGAGTTTCTGTATCTTCATAGTTGAAGACCAGATCATGGAACTGTGGTTCTCAGCAATTCTGTACATTAGAAAGCATTTTGGATTGTCACTATCACTGGGCCTCTGCTGGAATGTAATGCCTAGAGGCCAGGGATGCTGGTTGTGGTCAATCCTATACAATAGAAAAACTGCCCTGCCCAAAACACCCATAGTGCTCAAATAGATAAACACTGCCCTAGACTACAATGATTCCACCAAAGTACTTACCTCCAAGGCCTAAGCAGCCAGCTGAGCCATCTCTAAACTGTATCTAAATGTAATATCCCATAGTTCTCATATTATCTACAATTTCATATCTGTTAATCATTCTGCTGCTTTCAGATAACTCTACCAATTGACCCAGATGGTATGTGCCAGTAGAAGAGTCCCTGCAGTTTCTGAAATTGGGTCATTGATGCCAAATAAAATCTGTTCTCAACATTCCAGAGAGGGTCAGAGTTTGGTAAAATGGAAAAAATCCCTCAAGGAAGAGGTTGTCTAAGCCTTACACAAAACCACAGCAGGGGACTGGACTAGCATACTCACATTGGTGAGATCTTCTAAAGTTGATCTCTTTTTGAGTGCACCCTGTGGTGAAGATGGAGATATCTTTGCTTGGTAATTCTCCCCCCTCTACAAAAGTAAAAGAGATAAATGAGTATATCCAATTGGGAACAGTCTCTTCAGGGACTTTGTGTTGTCTTCAGGGTTCAGCGGAAACACCAGAATCTCAAAGGAACCAGGGATGCACATAATAAACTACAACAAAAGGTCATTTTGGCACTAAGAGCTGCTATTTGAGTCCCTAAAGGTGGTAGTCACTCATGATGGGAACAAGTCTGCAAAGAGACGAGATGATCTTCAGCGTAACTCTCAAAATGAGCAAAATATAGCTTGGTAAAGCTAATTTTTCCTCTTGTCTCATATTTATAGTTATCCTATCCAAGATGAACCATTACCTCCCCCACCACTCCTAGTTATTTCTTTAATATGGATGCTTTCAGGTAAATCAGTTTAACAAATATTTAAGTATCTCTTATATTAAGTAGCTTTTTGAAGACATTTCCAATAAGGATAATAGTGCGCATACCTATACACTGGTCCAGGATCTGTTCTTTACTAGCTGTTGACCTTAGACAAGTCACTTAATCTCTGAGCCTCAATTTTCTTATCAGTAAAATCAGAATGCTAACCTACCTTAGAGTCCCTGAGAAGCAAATAAGAGAATATGTATTTTTAAAAATAGTCTGTATAAACTGTAAATGGATGGAAACAGTATTTAAAAATGTGTAGTCTGATATGACTGTAAACCTAACAGGGAAAATTTTGTATTTTAAGAAAAAAGTTTTGTAATCCAGATTAAGCTCTAATTGCTAGTGTATATAAGGGAGGGTCAGGGGCAAGGAGGAGGGGTGAATATTTTGGAGCAGAGGGAGCTTTCTTTCTAGGTATTCTGTATCTGTGCATGGTTACCTCACCCCCGGAATACAACCATCTTTATGGGGCTAGATGTTAGGGCAAATCACACTATAGAGATCTTCTGCACCCTAACAGCTTTTACTTGGTAAAAGTCTCCTATATCTCAGATTTTCCTTTCAAAATTCTAAGAACCTGCCCTACCTATATCAGAGAGTTGTTATAATGTGAAGCAGGACACTGGGATCAGACCATTTGCTTTGTTTTCCATTTAGGCCATTAACAAACAGTACATGGCACAGTAAGTGATCAGAAATTTAGAGAACTGGATTCATGATACAATAGACCAATCTGGTACAATAGAGTAATACTGGAAGAGCTGAGAACAATTATTTCTGTTCTCTGATTAAGCCAAGACATAAGTAAACTATTAGTCTTTTATCTAGTTCATGATAAATAATCCTAGTAGAAATAATTAACAAACTATAAAATATTATTTTCTCAAAAATTATCTAAGAAATAAACAGTCAGTCTGTTATCTAATTCCTATTTAATATTACTGGTAGAAATAATCAACCAAAAATAAAATTACAGCTGAAACTGAACTCAGTAAAACTTAAGATTTGCAAAATGTGCTCTAAGAAAGTTGGATCTGGAAAAATAACTGCCACAAAAGAAAAGTTACAGTGGTAGAATTCTAATCAGAAAATTTGATATGGCCAAAATCCCAATCAATGTATACAAGCTTTCTTGACAAATTTACATGGGAAATAAATTTGGCCACTCCAGGAAAATCATTTTAGTAAAACAAAAATGAAAATTATTAGCCAATGTTTATCTGTGCTGAGAGAAAACCAATCAAGGAAATTAAATTCATCTAATGTTTGCTCCAAGAAATACTCTCTTGATTACAATCCATTAGTGTTAGTATAATTATGATTACGTATGATGATGAACACAGAACATCCTAAGGTTAGAATAACAATGTCAAACTACCCATAACATCAAAACAGTAGTGTAAAAAATACACTCATTTATCAAATTTAATAGCTGTAAAAAGCATGATGATATATTTTCTGATGTAATCTTCTTACCAGGAGGTACCAAACAGCCTCTCAGCAAGGTGCTTTGAGCTTCTCAGAGAAAGTAAGAGTATAGATGTGATGAGAGCTGAGTGTTGTTTGGTTTTGAGGGTTGTGGAAGTGGCCTTCATTTAAGCACTACATTTATGGAAAGAGCTCATACTTCCTTCCCAAGTTCTAATTTGCTGGTATTCTCCAACTACAAGGGCTGCCACCCATCCCCAATTTCTCAGATTAAACCAGACATATTCCAAAAGATCCAAGGGTGAGGATGGGTACTGAACCGACACAGGAAGAGACTGCCTGACACACTGTTGAGAAAGATAGCTTGCTCTAACCTTTTCATATTGGTTATGATCACTGGGCACAATTTTGCTGGATGGAGATTTCTTAGTCTCGGGTTTGGAGCTTCGGGGTGGTAATGGCAGTGGCATCTCCTACAGATTCAGCAGTGTCTTGTCCAAGGTAGAGCTGCAATCAGAAAGGGACTCTTTAAAACACCATTTACCAGAAACACCATAGAATTCTCTGGAAAATATTGAGAAAACCTAGTCTGTCTATAGCATCCCTAGTAGAAAATGGACTTTGAAGTTGGACAGATCTGTGTTCCAATCTTGGTTGTATCACAATTAACCTTGGGCAAATGATCTAAAGACAATGCAACAAACTTACCACTATGTACCAGAAATTTCAAGCAATGGAGACATAAACACAAATCATAGATCTTATCCTGTAAGTATTCACATACACAGCTCTAATGTTAACAAAAATGTGACAAATGATTTAATAAAGGTAGATACAAAGTACTTGTTATGGACCGAATGTTCCCATCCATCAGCCCAAAATTCACGTTGACATTCTTCCGTTCTTTTTTTTTTTTTTTTTTTGTAGAGATGGGGTCTCACTATTTTGCCCAAGCTGGCCTTGAACTCCTGGCCTCAAGTGATCCTCCCACCTCAGCCTCCCAAAGTGCTGGGGATGACAGGTGTGAGCCACCATATCCAGCCCATATGTTAACATTTTAACCCTCAGTGTGATGATATTAGGAGATGAGGCCTTTGGGAGATGTTTAGCTCTGAAGGTAGAGCCCTTGTGAATGTCATTAGTGCCCTTATAAACAACAGACACTTCCCCCCCTCAAAGAGAGCTCTCTTATCCTTTTCTGCCATGTGAGGATACAACAACAAAATAGCCATCTATGAACCAGGAAGCAGACACCAAATCTGCCAGTGCCTTCATCTTGGACTTCTCAGCCTCCAGAACTATGAGAACTAAATTTCTGTTGTTTAAGCCACCCAGTCCATGGCACTTTATTATAGCAACCCCAACTAAGGCAGTACTATAGAAACATAATGGAAAGTCAGTAATCCTTTCCAGGAAGGGGGTAGAGAAAGCAACATTTGATCAGGGCTTAAATGGCAAAAAAGTTCCCAAGGTGACTAAGAAGCTTTCCAGGCAAAGAAAGCCTGAGCCCAGGCAGAAGCATGAACATACAGAATTCAGGTACATCCCAGATGTCTGGAATATGGAACATAGAGAATGTGTTAGAAAGGAGCTGAAAAGCTAGGCTGGGGCCAGGCTAACTGTTAAGAAAGGCATGCAGAGAAGACTGTAGCTTGAGGGGAAAGTTTATGAAAGGAGAAAGGCTGATTTGGATTTTGCTTTGGATGGAGAAGTATTAGACATTTTGTAGGTGAGGAAAGCCAGTACAAGCATGTGCTTTCACATTTACTACTTCAGTTGATCCTCACAACAAAACTGCAAGGGTAAGCAGGACAGATACAATTCTCTCCATTTTATAGTCTCAGATGAGCTAAGTGACTTACTACCCAGGACAAATTATTAAGTGGCACAGATCACCCAGCTCTTTCCAGGGCTCTTTCTAAAATACCATGAAGTCTCTCTGATCACACTGGAAAACATTCCAAAACAGTGAAAGGCCATAATATGAGGAGGTAGAATGAGCACAGGCTTTGGAATTTGTGAAACTGGGCTTCTAAACCACTTACTTACAGAGGATTCATGTGGCTCAAATGTAAATTTATATGTACAAAACCTGATCCACAGTAGGCACTCAATAAATGGTGCATCTTACTCTCCTTCTCTTCCTTCAAATCCAAGCCTATTTTCCATCTCGTCCCTCAAAACTCAGCCAAGCAGCAATAAAGCTAAATTGGGTGCACTCACCCTTAACTGCTTTCTATGAAAACCACCTGCCTCACTATTATTATTCATGCTTCATACAATTTTTTATGGATGATCAAAGGCACATGCTCTAAAACCTTTACCTTTCAAAGGGAAAGAAATCTGGAGTCCACAGGTTAGAAAACACTCAGTTTATGACATTACAGGTTAACTAAATCTAGGAGAAAATAATATTTTTCATATAATGGTCACATACCACATTCATTATCCTGAATATTAATCACTTGCTTTGGGGGACACACACACACTGACAGGTAAACTAATTTCCCTGCTTCTGGGGGTAGGGAGGGGAAGAATAGAGGGGACTGACACCACCAAAAACATCCTTTCATAAAAGGACACTCTCTCCAGGACACTGTCACCTTCTACCGCCTATAGAACCCTGAGCTTTTACTTGGATAAGAAAATTAGAATCCTTTCCCCTTTTCAGACTTTCCATTTCCCCTACATACACACTGACAAGTGTTACAGACCCCGTTGGGCATCCCAGGGCTGGTGCAAAAACACACACAGGGGCAGCAGAGCTAAGCTAATCAAAACAGTCTACAGTAAGGAGTAGCAACTTCATTTTTATATATAAAGGCAGGTTACAGCCAGCAAGACAATGAGGAGAGAAAGCAGCATGGTGTCGATAAAGCAGCACTGGGCTGGGAAGGATGTCTAGGGTCTAGTTTTCACACTGCCACTAGCTGAGTGATACTGGGCAAGTCCCTTTCCCTCTCTGTGCCTCAGTTTCTCCACCTAATAAAAAGATTCAATGGGACCAGCGCCCCCTATTCAGTGTGGTCAATGGATAAGCAACATTAGCACCACCTGGAAGCCTGTTAGCAATTTAAAATCTCAGGCCCCAAACTAGGGCTACCAAATCAAAATCTGAAAATTAACAATATCCTCAGGTGATCTGTATACCCTTTAAAGTTTAAGAACCATTGCCCTAGGGTCCTTTTGACCTCTGACCTTCTAGGATTCTAAGTGGACCATAGCAGAGGTTGGTGGGAAAGCCAGAGCTTAAGGGGGTTGGAGGCAGGGATAGAAGAGAGCCAGTGGAGATAAAAGATAAAATAATGGAGTAAGTACACATGTGTCCATCCTCCCTTCCTCTCCTTCAACCTGTAATTCAAAAAACATCCTGCAAGTGGCATTTAAATATTAACTTAAATATTTCTGATCCCTCAGCACTTGTAGACGAAATTAATCCTGCACACTTTCACTCGTGAAAAGACGTTTTGTAAAAGTACTCTGATTCAGGCACGTGTACTAGTCGCTCCATCTAAATGCTGGGATCCAGTCTCATTTGCTCTGCCCATCTCACCCCCTAATACACACTCCCTGCCCAAGGTCGTGCAAGATTCACTCCTCAGATTGCTGACTGGAAGGAGTACGAGACAAAATTTAGTCGCAGGGACGCTGAGCATCCCGGAAAGAGAAGACAACGTGTAACAAGGGGCTAGAGTGACGCCCAAGGACTGACTGGCAGGCGACACAGCCGGACACTCGAGCCGGTAGTACAAGCCCAAAGACACCTACCTCACACCGAGAATGAGAACAAACAGGAAAGACCACGGACGCACCCCTAGACCAGGAGAGGCCAGGGAAATCAAAGAAGCTCCTTGTCCTAACGACCCAAGTCCATCTCAACCTGACCTGACCTCCAGCCAATTCAGTTGGGGATTTTGAAAACTACAGCCCTGAGGAAGCGCAGTGGCAATTGGCCAGCAGAGGGCCAATCAGCGTGCACAGCTGTTTCGTGCGCACGCCTAGCAAGAAGGGGCGGAGCTGGCTATTTTTAAATTGAACTCTGCAGCTAATGGACTTCGCATTGGGGCGTGGTTTCCAGTACAATTGGTTGCACCTGGCTGGGCTGACTTGCCAGGAGCACCGGGTGTCTTTAAAGATACTTTTACATTTAATAATCCTGCTGGAGGATGGTGAGAGCAGAGCAGCCATATAATGTAGGTTTAGACCTATTAAAACATTAATATTAATAACCTCTTATAGAATCAAGCATTAACTCCTGCAGATTTCACAAGTGGCCTTGTGAAGGAAGCAGGGCAGAATTACTGCCCCTATTTCATGAATGAGCACCCGAAATGCAGACAGCTAATAGTACTAGTTAACATTAATGCAGCACTAGCTCTGTACTACCTGCTATAAATTTTTTATTACTTTATATCGTGTCCCCCAAAGCAGGTATTTTTATTATTGCCATTTTACAGATGACAATATTGTAGTTTGCTAACTACTCAATATCACAAAGCTACATTATGGCAAAGTAGGTACTACAACCCAGATATTCATTCCATTCATACATTAGTTCGGTTGTTTAACAAATATTTATTGAACACCTGCTTTACGCCAGGAACTAGAAAAAATATATATAAGTGATTGACAAAGGATTTAAAGAATTTATATACCTGCCCTGTCCTCTGAGGAAGCAAAGAGAAAATGGAGATGCCAGGTATAAAATCTAAGACTTCCTGCACATTCAGCAGGTACTCTACCACTGAACTACATCCTTAACTTTATTATTAGCCCATTCTCCTTTTAGTATCTTGTAGCCTCTACATTAAGGGTAATATATGATCCAGGCCCTCTTTTTAATCTCCCTAGGTTATCTAATTCAGATCCATGAATTCAAATATCATCTAAAAGCTGGCCCTAGACTGCAGACTCATAAATCCAAATTAATACTCCACATCTCCACTTGGATGTCTAATAGACACCTTGAATTAAATGTGTTCACAATAGAACTCTTAATTATCAACCCCCTCCCCAAACCTGATCTTTCCCCCAATGTCCCCCACTTCAGAAATTAGTACCACATCACACCTGTTACTCAAGTCAGAAACCTGAGTATCATCTTTGATTCAAACTCTTTTCCATTACCTCACCTTCCCATATGCAATCCTTAAGCAAGTTCTGTTGATTCCACCTCAAAATATCTTATATCCATCCACTTTTCTCCATCTCCACTGCCACCTAGTCTCTCATTTGGCTCACTGTCAAGAGCCTCCAAGCTGCTCTTCCCATTTCTATTCTTACCCTTCCCTAAAACAAATACACAACAAGAGTGATCTTTTTAAAAAATAAAAATAGCATCATGTCCCTCTCTTACTTCAGTTGTTTCCCACAGAACTTAAAACCCTAACTCCTTACCCTGTTCTACAAGGTCCTGCCTGCCTCATCAACTTCATCTCATAGCACTGCCTTTCCTATTCACTCCACTACAACCATAATGGTCTTTTATCAAAGCTTTAAATGCACCAAACTCCCTCTCCTTGGGTATTTTTGCACGTAATGTTCCCACTGCCTGGAACATTCTCCCCTCCATTTTTTTAATTGCAAGTTTTTTTACTCAAGGTTCAAGTCTCAGTTTAAATGTCTCCTCTTCAGAGAGGCCTCGCCTGACCCATGTTATTTAAAGGACAATTCTTCTCCCATTCCATTATACTCTAGCTCATCTCCTTACTTTTTTTAGAGTAATTACAATTACAACCACAAATAACAATTACAAATTACTATTTGTAATCTTTTTAACATTTCTCCTTATTCAAGAATGCAAGGTCCGTAATGGCAAGGACCATATATATTGCATTCTATCTCCAGTGATTAGCATTAATGAAAGCTTACATTTATCAATTGTCTATTATATGTTTAACACTGTTCTAACACTTGTAACAATCTAATGAGGTCTTAATGTCCCCAACACCTGAGGTACAGAAAAGTTTAGTAACTTGCCCAAGATCACACAGCTAGTAAGTGATCAGATTGGGATTTAAACCCAAGCAGTCTGATTCCACAGAACAAACACATAACCATTACCCTATACCTACCTCCTAGATAGATGATTGAAAAATATTTTTAACTAAGAAATGAGTATCTTCCTTTAATGGTCATCACTGTGGCTAGGCGTCCCACTGAGATGCACTATAAAGGAAATGCAGTGTTAACACAAGTCACTCTAAGTCTGTAGGCATGAGAGGAAAAGGTTCATCTATAAAAACAACAGCAACACAAAAACTATAAAACAAGCAATTTCCTTTTTCCTATTCTTCCCAACCTTTTACAAAACCAAGAAAAAGTTATTGAAAGTTGTGATTTTTCCAAAATTCCTTAAATTTACTTTTCCCTCAGCCTTCATACCTCCAGTTGACTTAACCTTTCTTTGGGTAGCATCCAGAGAGAACACGGAGAAAAGAGAAGACAGTCCTTCAACTCCACATTTTCCAGTATTTCTCTCCTCCCTGGTATACAACATTCTCTTAAACTCTTCTTTCTCTTTCTCCCTACACTCCTGTATTAAGATGTAATAGAAAAGATCTGTCATTTTCAACCTCACTTTTACATGAAAATATATTCCAGATGGATCTAAGATTTAAATGTGAAAATGAAATCATGGAAATACTAGACATAATATAATATTTTTGTAATCTTGCAAAAGGAAAAAATCCTTTCTGAACAAGACAAAAAAATTTAGTAGCTAAAAATGTTTTAATTTCTGTTTGGCAAAACAAAAAACAAAACAAAGTTAAAGAACTCTAACAACAAACTGGCAAAAACAATGGCAATACAAAATAACAAAAGAATAATTTCTAAAATATACACTGAAAACTTTATGATCAATAAGAAAAAGATGAACTGTCCATCAAAAAAATTGGCAAGAAAACAAATAGAGAATATAAATGGTTAATAAAAATGAAAATATGTTTAATTTCACTAAAAATAAAAACATATTAAAATAGTAATGGACTATTTTTGTTTAGGACATTGACAAAGATTTAATAGATTGATGATAAATAATTTCTGTTGGTGAGGGAGTGGGTAAACAGGTACTTTTGGTCATTGTCAATGGGCATAAAAACTGCCATAAACTTTGGGTTATTTGAAAATACCTATTGAATTCTAAATGTTTGGGCCTTTTTACCCATGTATTCTAATTCTGGTAATCTTTCCTATAAAGTCACTTATTCTAGAAATAAGGCTGGAAATATCCCAAATGTGGGAGAGACATAAACCTAGATTGAAGAAGATAAGCAAACTCCAAATAGGATAAACCTATACAATTAATACAAAAACACATCATAATCAAACTTCTGAAAATTAACAACAAAGAAAAAAATGTTGAAAGCAGCAAGAAAGGAATAACACCTTTCTAATAGAAGTAAAAACTTTTGAATAACAATGGATTTCTCATTAGAAACCATGCAGGCCAGAAGGAGATGACACAATGTTTTCTAAGCACTAAAAGAAAATGCTGTAAACTCAGCATTCTATATCCAGAGAAAATATCTTTCAGGGATGAAGGGGAAATAAAAATATTCCTAGATGAAGGAACACTAAGAGAATTTGTTGCCAGCAAATCTATCCTAATAAAATAGAAAGTTCACAAAATAGAGAAAAAATTGGTAGTAGGAAGAATCTTAAAACATTAGAAAGAACAAACAATAGAAAAAGCAAAGTATAGGTAAATATAATAGACTTTCCTCTGATCCTGAGTTTTCTCAATTATGTTTGACAGTGATAGCAAAAATTAGAACATTGATGTAGGTCTCAAGGTATGTAGAGGAAACATATAAAATAGTAATATTATCAATGAAAGAGGGTAAAGAGATGTAAATGGAAGAAAGGTTTCTACGCCTTTCTCAAACAGGGAAAATGTTAAGTCTAGTAAAATGTAAAAAGATACGTATATACACATCTCTCTCTCTCTCTGTATGTGTGTGTATATATATATATATATATACACATACATATATATGTATACACACACACACACAGTAATACCCAGAGCAATCATTATAAAAGCTATATAAAGAGAGACACTCAAAAACATTATCAACACATCAAAATGAAATTCTAAAGAATGTTCAAGGAGCTGACTGTAAGACATGAAAAAGAAGACATAAAAATTAAAAACACAAGGAATAATCAGAAAACAAAAAATAAAATGGCAGGCTTAAGTCATAACATATCAATAATCACATTAAATGTAAATCATTTAAGTAGAGCAATTAACAGAGTTTAGCAAAGGGAATTCAAAAAGCATATCCCCAAAACATAGTGTCAACAAGAAACCCACTTCAAATATAAGTTGGTAGAAATTAAAAAGTAGAAAAAGATATACATGCAAAACTTAATTTTAAAGAAGCAGGAGTAGCTATATTAAAACCAGATAAAGTAATATCAGAGCAAAAAAATTATCAGGAACAGAGAGGAACATTACATAGTGATAAAATGGTCAACCCACCAAGAAGATATAGCAATCCTAAATGTGTATGCACCAATCAACAGAGTGGCAAAATATGTGAAGCAAAGACTGATAGAACTGAAAAGAGAAATAGACAAAATTTACATTTATAATTGGAAGTTTCAACATCCCTATCCCAATAATTGATTTTTTAAAAAACAGCTAGATAAAAAAATCAGCAAAGATATAGAACTCAACACCACTAGCAACAAACAAAATCTAATTGACATTTATAGAACACTCCCACAACAGCAAAATACACATTTCTTTCAAGTGCCCATGAAACATTTACCAAAATAGACCATACCCTCAATTATAAAACAAACCTCAGCAAATAAAAAAGAACTGAAATCATAACAAAGGATATTCTCTGACCACAATGGAATCAAACTAAAAATCACTAACAAAAATAACAGGAAAATCTCCAAACACTTAGAAACTAAACAACACACCTCATGGATCAAAGATGAAGTTTTAATGCAAATCCAAAAATATACTGAACTGAATGAAAATGAAAATACAACAAATCAAAATTTATGGGACATAGCTAAAGCAGTGCTGAAAGGGGAATTTATCACTAACTATTAATACTTACATTAGAAAAAAAGAGAAGTCTAAAAGTCAATACTCTAAGCTCCCACCTCAATACTAAAAAAGGAAGAGCAAAATAGGCTGAGTGTGGTAGCTCACGCCTGTAATCCTAGCACTGTGGGAGGCTGAGGCGGGAGGATTGCTTGAACTCAGGAGACCAGCCTGAGCAAGAGAGCTCAGGCTGTGAGCCTTTTGTAGAGGACTGTGTCTCTACAAAAAAGTAAAAAAAAAAAAAAATAGCTGGGCACATTGGTGGGCATCTGTAGTCCCAGCTACTGGGGAGGCTGTGGAAGATGGAGGTTGCAGTGAGCTAAGATGGCACTACTGCACTCTAGCTGTGGCGACAGAGTGAGACTCTGAAAAAAAAAAAAAAAAAGAAGAAGAGAAGAGCAAAATAAATCCAGTGCAAGCATAGAGTGGGAAATAATAAAGATAAAAGCAGAAATTAATGAAATTGGAAACAGAAAAACCAATAGTGAAAATGAATGAAACAAAAAGCTGTTTCTTTGAAAACATCAAAACCTAACAACCTCTGGCAGACTTACAAAGAGAAAAAAACAAGAAAGCACAAAGTAGCAATATCAGAAATGATACAGATATATAAGTACCTCAGAAATCTGATGTACAACACAGTGCCTACAGTTGACAATACTGCATCAGGTACTTCAAAATTTGTTAAGAGAATAGATATCATATTAAGTGTTATTACCCCCCCAAAAAAAACAACAACAAAAACAAGGGACACAAGAAAACTTTGGGAGGTGTTGGTGTTAGATATATCTTGCGTATACCCAAGTTCAGCAAATTGTACATATTAAACTGTAAATATTTATATGTACAGTTCTTTGTATATCAATTATACCTCAATAAAACTGTCTTTTAAAAAGAAATGAAACAGAGGACACTATGAACAACCCTACACACATAAATTTGACAACTTAAAAGAAATGGACCAATTCCTTGGAAAGTACAAACTACCACAACACACCCAATATGAAATAGATAATTTGAATAGTCCCATAATTTTAAAGAAATTCCATTTTTAATTTTAAAACTCCCCCAAAAAAGGAATCTCCAGGTCCATATGATTTCACTGGAGAATTAAACCAAACATTTAAAGAATAATTAACACCAATTCTATATCTGTCATTTTCAGAAAATAAAAGAGGGAACACTGTTACTGTAATATCAAAACCATCCACAGACAATACAAAATAAGAAAACTACAGGCCAATATCCCCCATAAATATAGAAGGAAAATTCTTAAGATATTAGCTATATATAAAAAATATTATATACCATGACCAAGTGGGATTTATTCCAGGATGCAAGGCTGGTTCAAAAAATCAGCACATGTAGTCAACCATCTATATTGACTTGTACACTAAAAACTTGTACACTGAAAACTACAAAACATTATTGAGAGAAATTAAAAACCTAAATAAATGGAAAGACATTCCATGCTCATCTATCAGGTTACTTAATATTGTTAAAACAGCAATAATAATCTACAGAATCAACGTGATCTGTATCAAAATATGCACAGAAAAGAGTTAACATACTAGGCCCAAGAATGCTATCATTTGAAAAATCCTTCTTGCAAGGTTGGCCCTTGGGCAGCATCTGGGAGCTTAGATTTTGGGAGGGTTTCCACCACCCTAAATGATAAGATTAGTTCACTTTGCCTTATGGTTTGTGGTGAATACCAAGTTTCCTCCTGGGAGTCTGGAATTTTGGTAAGCGATAGCAGAGGGTGCCTGCATGACCAGCCTTCGATAAAAACCCTTGCCACTGAATCTCTAATGAGCTTCCCTCATAGACAACCTTTCACACATGTTGTCACAACTCCTTTCTGGAAAAACTTAGGGCTCCAGTAAAACAAGCCAGTAACAAAAGACCACATATTATATGATTCTATTTACATTGAATGTCCAGAATAGGCAAATCTATGAAGCTTGAAAGTAAATTAGTGGTTGCCTAAGGTTGGGAGGTATAGAGATGGAGGGGTGGCTGGGATGTGATAGCTAAAAGATACTGGGTTTCTTTTTGGGGTGATGAAAAATCTAAATTGGTTATGGTGATAGTTGCACAACTCTGTGAATACAGTATACTAAAAATATCATTGAATTGTACATTTTAAGTGGATGAATTATATGTTATATGAATTATATTTCGATAAAGCTGTTATAAAAAACATTGTAAATAATAAAACATATCAGTTCTTTTTAAAAAAGATTATGTTGAAGAGTGGCAAGAATAGAATCAATAGAACCAATTAGCAAGTTATTACAATAATCCAGGCAATTTGGATCAGGATGATATAATGTTCTTGGCCTTGGCCAACCACTTCCATATTGTCCTAGACATAGCAATTTTTGAACAACCATTACCATTAATTTTCAATTATAAAAATATCCTTAAGCACTTACTAATATGTATGTACCTAATGCTATCCTTTGCAGGGTAAATGAAAATGAATAAGACACAGTCATTCTCCTCAAGCAGTTCTATATTTGGAAAGATAAAGATCATACTGAAACAAATACACCACAGGTAGAATGTGATAGATGAATTACAAATTCACAAAGTGAATATAAAACTGCTAAGGATTTCAGATGACACATGTTCTTGAAAGCCCACTATTATTGTCAACACCATCACTATTGTCAAAAGCATCGCAACATCACCAAGAGCAATTACTGAGTGTCTAAGTACGTGAGCCACTGCTAGGTTCTATGCAGAGTTGGACAGCCACTGGCCTTCCTTGAACCTATACACATATTTATGATGGAAATATCAAGGAAATGTACCAATAAATAAAACATACACAAAAATGCAGTTTTTAGGATGGAGAATGATCCTATCAAGGAGGAATCACCAATTTCCCTTTTGAGGAATGCCTTCTCAAAATGGGCTTTTGTATGGGTTTTTGCACTGTGTGGGAACCTCTTTTCCAAGAGCTGAGACCTCCTAGTGGCCACACGTAGTCATTACCCCGATTCACCGTCTTGATATGAGAGCAAGAAGCACAGGTGGTCTAAACATTACATTCCCACAGCACAACTACATGCCAAAGCTGAAGACGAGGCCTATCTCCACCCAATTTTAATATCCCTAATGCCAGAGGAATCCTTAAGGGCGTAGGAGAGGGGACGGGAAGGGAGGTCGCCTCCAAGTGCTTCCAGATCCCCTCTCTCCACGTTTTTGTAATGTTTCAAACATTCGCTCACTGATGAAGATACTATCTTGGGGAAAGGATAAAGACTTTCTCACCAGTTAATACTATAATTAAATGCTTTTTAAAGATTATTTTGCCGGATGTTCCGGACAAGTTTGTATGTTTGACGAGAAAAAAAAAAAAAAATCTGATTAACGGGCTAGTTTTCCTCCCAACCGGTTTTCCTCCCATCTCTCCAGCCCTGACACAGTATATATTGATATATTTATAATACATAGTAAATATGTAAGGCAAAAAGCTCGGGTAGTGGCTAGCAAAACAAGTTGTACGTTTAACCCACCATAGATGGATTAGAACAAGAGCTACGTACTAGAAAGTTCTTCACCAATCAGAAACGGAAACAAAACAAAACAAAAAACAAATTAAAACAAAACAAAAAACACGGATGAGGTGCAGAGGGAGTGAGAACCAACCAGTTTGGTCTAACCGCCGCCACAGAATAAGCAGAATAACGATCACGAGAAAATAAACCGTCTCTGAAAACGGACCCCGGAGGCGGCCAGACCGACTCTACCATTCTCACCAGCAGGGGGGGATAAGGAATCAGCGCTTCGTTCAGTCAGACTTGAAACCACCAGATGGGGCCAGAAGATCAGAATACGTACCCTTTATACTTTTCTTTTTCTCAGGGATTTTCTCTTCTGGATGTCCAAGCCCCTGGAAGAAAGAAAAGGTGTACTAATCTCTGTGCACGCACACGCGCGCGCACCCCCCGCCTCCGAGACGATGGAAGTGGCCAGTGCCGGATCCAGCTGGACCACCGGCCAAAAACGGCCACTGTGCTGCAGCTACTCCTTTATAAAATCAGGATTAAAATAGTGCCCGTTTCAGAATGTTGTGTGAGAATTAAATGAGATAATGCACGTAAAACACAGAAGCGGGCAAACTCCAGACCTGCAGAAAGAAACTGTAGGATGGGGCCTATCTTAGTTTAATCACCCTCCAGGTGATTCTGATGCGAGCTAAAGTGTGACCGTTACTGCTCTGGGAACAAGCTCACATAGCTAACCATGTTTTTTGGTCATTGTTACAGATCCCATGACTCCGTGACTTCTGAATTATGTTTCTTTCCTGAAATTCTAAAACCATCGCTTGTTTCTTGAGCCCAGCTGTGTGCCCACTATTGTATTTACAATACATAATAAATATATAAGGCAAAAAGCTCTTGTAATGGCTGGATACAATGAAAAAGAGACAGAGAACCTGCCCTCCAGGCTTGCAATGTAGGTAATCCAGGAATAGGAAAAGTTAATTAACTCTACAAGGCTAGATCTAGTAAATGTCAGGTGAATTATACTGACAATAAGCAAATGTTCTAGGAAATCAAAGGAGGGAGATTTCACATTTATAAGAGGGAGGAGCCTGACCAGAAATGGCCACTGCCAAGCCAAGCCTACCCCTCAAAAATAGCTGTAAGCCATTTTCTACAGGAAGGCTACAGAAGAGACCTTAGCTGCCTAATTAAGCCCCTACCTATAAAGTAACCTCCAACATACCTGAGTCCACTTGCCTTTTAACAGCTGCCTCCTGAATTTTTTTAGAAAAAGAGAATATATCTTTTTAAAGATATCTTTTTAAAATCCTTCATTTTCTTCCTCCACTCCTTCAGGCACTCATAGGAAAGGACACATACACACAATACAGACATAAATACATGACAGAAGTAATTATGCAGCACCATTGCTGAGATATTTAAAATAGCTATTTAATTTTTCACTTTAGAATGGTTACATGATGCTGCTTTAAATGACATTGTGCATTCTCGTGGCTGGAACATAATTCAGGAGAAAAAGAAGTGGTGTTCCAAATTATACTGGTCCTCAATAAACAATGTATGATAATCATTGGTATTCACTGCCTGTTTTCCAAATGTTCACAGTGTCATCACATAAACAAAATTAGGTACTGGAAGATACTCAGCAGGATGAACAGGCGCACAGTGATTTCATGAACGCTGATAGTTCGCTTCATTTAATTTCCTTTTGCCATTATTCATAATAATTATATTACAAACACAGGTACCATTTTTATTATCTTAATAGTTTTTCAAGCCAAATGCAAACTGAAAGCATATTTCAAGTGTTGATTTGTAGTATTATTCACAAGTTTGTGTGGAAAAGAAGATATTTGGGTGGAATAAACACAGTTAGAAAATGGATGATGATGGTTAGGAAGAAGATGATGATCAAGGCTGTTTTATTTAACATCTCTATGTTTGGCTCTTAAAGGCTAGCCGAAGTGCAGACTATTCACACATAGTCTACCATGCACATTCCTTATTTTGACTCTTTGACCATCCCTTCTCCCTCATCTGTCCCCCCACACCACCATGCACTGTAGACCAATTTGAGAACTTCAGCAGCTTAAGAGAAAGAAGCAGCAGTGGATATACTGTGACCTATGACTGAGCCAGGTCTGCTCTGATTCTTCCCTTACATTTTCATCAATGGTTTCATATCCAAATGCTGCTCTTGCCCACTCCTGGTTAGCCTCCAGGATGACAGGATTGAGGTGTCGTAGGACTGTGCTCTAATCACCCATAGTAGTTCTTTCTTTGTCATTTGGGGATTTGGTAAGACATTTTCCAGGCACAGATCATGGTTGTTCCCTTCTGGGCTGAGAGACATAGAGTTGGTTTGGTTTGGTTTGGTTTGGTTTGGTTTGGTTTGGTTTTTAATCTCTTAGAAATATGTGTTCTTGTGCTTGGAGAATACATAAACATTTTCTTCCTTTTGTCATATTCCACAGAGATGAGCCAGACACAGGAGCTCCAACTTCATCTTTAATCATCAAAAGTTTCCCCTTGACAAAACGGTGGTATAGGAAAAACAGGTCCTGTACTGTGGATTTTAGCTGATCACCATTGACAAAGACCCTCTTCTTAACCAACTTTAGTCAGGCTCCTCTGAGCCCACTTCTTGACTAGGCCTCAGCCTTGGCCTATAAGAACTGCAACTTTCAGCACAAATTATTTCACACACACACACACACACACACACACACACCACCACCACCACCACCACCACCACCACACACTAAGAGACTTAAACAAACACTAGAATAGTTTCTATCAGCTCAAGGCTATTTCCCTAGGATGACAACCCTAGCTTCCTTAAAATGCCTGCCTAAGAAAGCTCAATGCTGCCAAAAGAATTTACTGTTTGTTCAAGACAAATCTTACTACAAGTCATGACTCTCTTTCCTTAGAGCATGCACTTTAAAAAACTCATAATTGTAAATCCATTCTCTGTTCCTTTGAAATGTATCTTCTACAACCAAGGGATATCTTTCTCAAGGACCTGGGAGCCATCCCTCTGAAATGTAATCATCAAGAATGATAGGGCCCATGTCTCCCTGTCTCTGTGGCAGGGTAGGAGCCTAACTTTGATAAGCACCAGTTATCAAACACAGATGCCCTAATCACTTTGACCAAACTCACCCCCTAATGTCCCTCAATACATTCCTTTTCCCTGCCTTTTGTTTCTGTGGGGTTAAGCTCTGTTCCTCTGAAGTCTCTTCTCCCTACTGCAGTGGCCAGAATAAAATTTGTCTTGCCACATTTAACAAATGTCTGGCTCTGTTTCTTTTGACACCATAAACTAACAGGATCAAATTGTGTAGCAGGGTTAAGAGGTGCAATCTCAGGGATAACATGGAAAAGAAGAAATTGGAGGTACAACCAGGAATATCCTCTATCATGGAAGGGGTCATCTCAACTGATTTTTAATTCTGATGCATTCATTCACATGCATAAGGTTAAAGTGGAGACATATAGTGAAAAGATAAGGAGAGACAAGATGAGTCTTGGGCACAGTGAAAGCTATTTCTTTGTGGGATGTTTCCAAACTGGGGCTAAACTGAAGGCTCTCAAAGTGTAATGGATAATCCTCTAAAACATACTGTAGCCAACAATGCAGCATTGGCCAGATGGAAAAGATTAAGTGGGGCTTAAGTCTTTTCCTGGCTTGAGACATCTATAAAAGGCTGACTGTGTCCCAAATGGATCAGCCTTTCTCTGGGCTACTTATGTCTCATGGGAAAGGTTAGAGGTTGCTGGACCACTTAGAGCACCTAGAATCCTAAGAATAGAGTCCCCAAATTGTGCTGTCATTGTTCTCTATAGAAACAGCGACATCATGAAGTAGAAGTTCTGGTACCAGCTGGCAGTCGAGGCTTTGGGAGAGTATGGAGGGTTGAGGAAAGAAGCAACATCTTGAGGCAGACTGAAAGATCATCACAGCATCCAAATTGACAAGACAAAAATCATTCAAAGTTCCTGCGTAATAGCCTGCTCTGATACTACAATGGTAGGGACATCTTCTCACTTCTTTTTGACTAGCTACGGGGGGCATCTTAATGGTGAGGTGAAACCACCGAAGCTGCTGAGGCAGCCTCCAACTTTCTACTTTCATAATTTTGTTTGAGATGCCCAGAAAAGACTTTGATCAACATTTCTTTGTTTCTACATAAATTCAAAGATTTCTTGCCACATAACTCTGATTCTCTAGTGGGAACATGATTAGATTGTTCTGGAAGTCTAGCAAGAAAAGGAAAGAGAAGGGAGATTTTGAGGGGTTGTGAGCTGGAGAAAATGTGAGAGAAATATGTGTATCCTCCTAGAAATAACCAAAACGTTTGTCCTACAGCACACAGCCTGATGCGCTTTTGATAGGAAAAGGTTACTGAGTTTGCAAGCATGCCACACCTTTGCTCAGGTTGCTACAGTTTCTGGCATTGTGACCCAACAAACTCTGTTGTCATACCCCAGGGTCACAGCCAGCATGGAAAAGCCTGGCCCCTTAGTCTGGTCCAACAGCTGACGGGGGTGGCAGCCAGCTGCAGGTGCCCAAGAACTTGGCACTGCCCAGTTCCATCTAAAGGGGCACATCTCCCTTCTGGGTGACACATTTCCAGCCAAAAGTCTAGAACTTCATTATCAAGGTAATGAGTTCATAAATTTTATTTTTTATAGTTCTTTAGGACTTGGACTGAAGCCATGTCTGAGGGATCTCTATGCCTCCTCCTCTTTTTTTCTAGGCTAGTGTTCTCTAGCTCTTGGAAAAGAAAGAAACTCCCTCTTCTAAGGATGTGGGAGGCCTTTTCCTATAACTTTTTCAAGATTTCATAAAGATTCTTGAAGGGAGAGCCCAAAAAGATCTTGGGGGGTGGCAGGGATGATAAAGGGTAGGAATATAGTGTTGTCATGTGAAAGGATAGCCATTAGAAGATAGATGTTATAAAAAATGTTGGGACGTATAAAAAGAGAAAGGGAGGAAGGAAGACGAGGAAGGAGGGATAGAGAGAGGGAAGAAAGAGGGAGGAGGGAGAGAGAGGGAGGAGGGAAGGAAAGGAGGAAGGAAGAAAGAGGGAGGAGGGAAAGAGGAAGGGAGGGAAGAGGGAGGGAGGAAGGGAGGGAAGAGAATGAGACTGTTTTGGAGAGCTAGAGGAAAAAGGAGGTCTAAATTTTGAAGGAAGCTGGGATAAAAAATACATATAGGGAAAAGGGAATTCAGCAGCTCTCTAGTACTTTTTAAAATTTAACAAGAAGATTTCTCTTGTTAAATTTCAAAAAGAAATCAAGTTCAAGCCCCAGATACCAAAACAAGACTACTGAGCTCTTAACTGCATCTTTTGAGCTTAAATCTGAGGTCCTATGTAGCAAAAATCAGTCACTGGCTTCTGCCATTTCCTTTTTTCTTGGAGTGGAAGGAAGTTGGCAGAAGTCATTTTTTCTTGAAATTTAACTTGATCCTATGGGATCAGAGTCTGGTCTTCCCTCAGATCTTTGTCTCCTGGTGTTATATCTATGGCTATCAGACTGGGTTTTCTCAGCATTCAGAACTTTGTTCTATATGTTGTAATTTTATATATCATTTTAATAAAAGTGTTATTTATTTACTCTGCTAGTATTGACTTTAGTCTTTTCCAGTGGCCCTGAGTGATGTGTTACAGGTATTTACCTAATTTTACTTTATTTTATGTAATGAGAAAGACTCTGGTGAACTGGAGTTAGATAGAATTAAGTTAGAAAGGGTGAGGTGAGCTGGATCCTTTGCAGGTACCCAAGAGTGGGTAAAGAAATGAGAAGATCGGAGCGATTTAGTGGAGTTGAGTAGAAGTAAATCACTACATTTAATCCCTGCAATCTCTAGATTTCCTTTTAAATTTGATTTGCAGTCTACCATTTTTCCTGAGTGATGTTCTCCCAAGTTAACATGATACTTTCATGGTTCCAAATACTTGGCGTGGGGATTGTTGATTTTTCTAAAATAATGATCCTGAGCACCAAGTTCAAATATTTCAGCTTGTACTTCCCCACTGCTGACCCTACCAATTCCTAGCCTAAGCCTATAGGAAACCCAGAAATGGGTTTCAGAACGCCCTTCAGAGATTCCTATCCAAACTGACTCCATTTCTAAAAGCCATATATTAGCACTTCGTATTTATTTTCTTTCTGTTTCCAGATGTCTGATGATATTGATTGGTTACACAGCCGCAGGGGTGTGTGCAAGGTAGACCTCTACAGCCCAAGAGAACAACAAGATCAGGATCGGAAAGTGGTAAGATACAAAACAACTTCTACCAAGGAGTAGGAAAAATTGACATATGAGTATAGATATCCTGGGGCCCAAGATAAACTAATGTAGGGTGATACTGTGACTTCTCCAAGCAACCAAACTCAAACAGGTCTATCAGGGGCTGCACACTTATACATCACACAGGGCTAAATCAAGGGAGGGGCAGGGTAAGGAGGGAGGCCAGGGAGGAGCCTGAGGGGAGAGAAGTGTGGTGGTTGCCTAGTAACAAGCCCCTATTATTTAAAATCTTTTAAGTCATAATAATGTCGCCTAGCTACCAATAAGTTAATCTAGGACCCCTCAAGAAGACAAAATATCCCATAGTCTGTTTCCCAAACTTTAGGAGATTTCCATAGTATTTCATGTTTTTATCATGTTCAAGTACCAGCCATACTATTATGTACTTGATGTATATTTTTGCAATGTTTTTAAAATTGACTTACATTTTAAAAACTACCATCACATTAAGCAATATTATCCATAATATCACAGGTTTGATGCTCTAGTATGTATTTTCCCTTATGTACAACATAAAATGTCAGTTTTTTTCAATTAATAAATGTGGATATTGTACTTTGGGCCTTTCTCTGACAGGTTGGTATTCTCATTTAAGAAACATAGTAATGGTAAGATTCTGTCTGCTAATAATAATCAGAATATTAATGTTTATTGAGTACTTACTGTGCACCAGGCACTCTGCTAAAAGCTTTACATACAGTAGTATCTCAGTTAATCTTCACAAGAACCCTATGAGGTAAGTGCTGTTATCATCTCCCATAAAGAAAAAATTATGCCCTTTTCTCTGGAGTTTTTTCTAAATTCACCCTCCTAATTTGATGCAGATATGCTTTGTTGATGTGTCCACCCTGAATGTGGAAGATAAAGATTGCAAGGTGGGTATTCTCTTGTCAGAGTGGGAATGGGTATGAAACTGCTGAGAAGGGTCACCAGTGAAGTATGGGGAAAGGGAAGGTTTATGGCAGAGGGTGGAAAGGTGGAAGGGACTCAGGTGGAAAGCCATCATTCTCATGAGCCCAGGATCCCTGGTTCTGAATTTACAGTCACTCTTGATACCAAGTCTCATTTCAGAAGCCACTTAAATTGCTGGTAAGGCTGAAAGAATTAAAGCATCAAAGATAGTGTGTCAGAAAAATTTAAAAACAAAACCTGTCCCAAAGGGTGAAGATTAATAGAATATAGTTCTTGAGACTGATGGCTTTGTGAGTGTCCTCAGGGCAAAGTAGTAATTTGTGGAGGGAACTCTGTCTCATTCTTCAAAGATTAGCTAGCATTACAAGCCTACCTCTTTTGAAGAAAGAAGAAAGGTAATAGGAGACGTGATATTTAATAATTTGAAGTGTTAGCCTGGGGGACAGCTTGGAGAAGTCTCAAAAAGAAACTGTTCACAAGAATCTCACCCTTTCATTTCTTAGGATGCCGGTGGTTCAAGCTCAGAAGGTGACTTAAACCTGGGAAATCTGGAAGAAAAAGAGATTATCGTGATCAAGGACACTGAGAAGCAAGACCAGTCTAAGGTACAGTTAGCCTCTGAGATTCAACCACTTCTAATTCTCAGAGCCCAATTCTCAGTCATTTCAGAGATGGTAAAAAAAACTATTGTCAAACAGGCTCATCAGTTTGAATACTATGACATTCTAGAGAACGCAGGCCTGAGTTCAGGGCCACAGTAAGTTCAACACCTAGGTACTTAATAATGGCACTAATCACAGAGGTTCGGAACACCCTCTCCTACTTTCCAGGTACCTATCCAAACAGAATTATGCTATTCTCATCCTAACAAAGATGGGGGCTTATAAGCAAGATCTTTTACACTGTTCTTTGCTGGATTATAATGGATTTGTGTATCCCACATTGTCCACTACCCAACAAGGAAGATAGAAGGATATGGAGTAGAGAGAATCCATAACAACTAAGAATTTGAGTGCCTAGTCCCCACCTTTTGTATATGAGATTATCCAGGCTGTTGGGTAGCTTAAAGTTAGAAGCAGTTAGACTTGCTCACCACTGTCACATACAGAATCCTTTTGTTTTTATGTAAGTATCCCAAATTATACATTAGGCTCCTAGTTTGAGGAGGGCACTGGAGCACACAACAAGTCAACCTCATATTCCTACAAGCCTGGAGTGTCTGGAATTGGAACAGGATATTTGGCTTTAGTGCAAAGGAGTCAAATATTCCTTGTTCTGTGTCTCTAGGCTCATATAGTATAACCAAAACATCATTTCTGGTCCTAGTCACCTTTAGAGTAAGGGAAGTGACCCCCAAGGAAGGAAAAACGAGTTATATAACATTCTTAGTTAGGGGTAGTAACCAACTCTATTTTAGAGTCTTAAGAAAGGGATAAATTATACCCAGTGTTAATTTTTAAAAAGAGAAGCCCATGTTTTCTACACACAGTCGAGATCCCCTTGACTATAACTGAAGCCCATTTGTAAAAAGTTGACCTTATCATGACCTTACATTTCCAGGAATTCATGGAAAAGAGAGGAGATGAAGCAACAGAAGGGGCAAGGAGGGCAACAGTATTTAGTGATGAGTGGAAGATGTATACATAGTACATACATACATATCCGGCCACAGGCATACATAATCACAAGCATAGATACAAATATAAAAATTTATACAAAGTGACACACACATAAATGTATACATTTAGATACATTAACAAAAAATAATTTATACAAGCAATGATACATACATGCCTGGCTACATTTGACATTGACAAACACACAAGCATTGATGTAACAAACTTAAATTAACCTATCCATAAACAAGGGCTTACATACATATACAAAACCATACAAAATCATACAGAGTCAGATGCACCAACATGCCCATATGTGACATACATAAGCACCCATATTATGCAATACATAAACATATACTCACATTAACACACACAGCCTTGATCAAAACACAGTGACCATACAGACTCAGGTATTGGCATATACACTTATGCATGTGTATAAGACATAGACATATACATGTCTATGCAAGTATAGTCATACACAGTCATGCCGACATACACACATACAAATTTACACAAGGTGACTCATACTCGCTAACACACTTGTTTGTATTCGTTGATACACATGCTGACACAAATGCAGTGATATACCCACTCATGTATTCACACACATACTCAAATTCCAGGGTATGTGCAACACTGACACACACATTGTGAAGCATTAACAGAACATAAATATAGGACAAACTGATACCCAATTATACAATCACCTATTTATACATTCCTATTTTAACATACACATACATTAATATATTAAAATGTTATCTATTAAGATTTAATTAATGTGTATGTTAATATGTGAATGTATGCTTTAAAATACATAAATGCATTTATACCTGTATGATGAGTACTGGTTGAATTTATGTCATAAACATATATGTAGATTACTCACATTGACACTTGTTAATTTACATATTCAGAGACTCACTGACATACACCCTCATATTTTGACATTCACACACATGTACAAATATACACTCTAACATGCACATGTTGACCTATACAGTAGACATATACAATGTATAATGATGTCAACACATTATTACACATGCTTACACAGTAACAGATAGGCACACACATACACACACTGGCACATTTTCACACACTAATAATCAGAACAACACATTTTCACATCTATTGAGATGTTCACATACATGAATTGCTATATTGCCATGCATGCACACACACAACAGACACATTGACACATTTTCAAAACATTGAGATACAGCACACTTACATGAAATTGACAAACATATTAATAACACTTGCATATAGTTAAGTGTACAAATGTATATACTCTGAGCTTTTGTTGCTGCCACTTCTGTTTGAATGTGTATTAATGGATACAACTGGATGTTATGTTCCCATGCAAATTCTAAAAGGTCAATACTATGCAATTTGCTTGCCACATCCCTAAGATTGGGTCTCCCTACCGCCCCCCCCCTATAATATGATGAAATAAAAGGAAGATAAAAAAAACTACGCAATTTAGAAGATACATCTTCTAAATAATATAAGGGAAAGAAGTAGCCTACCCAAACTCTTATGGATAGGTGTTCTTCTTTTTTTAGATGGAGGGATCTGTGTGCCTTTTCAAACAAGCTCCCTCTGATCCCTTATGTGTCCTCAACTGGCTTCTCAATGATCTCCAGAAGTATGCCTTGGGTTTCCAGCATGCACTGAGCCCCTCAGCCTCTAGCTGTAAACATAAAGTAGGAGACAGAGAGGGTGGCTATCACAAAATACCCTCTGGGAACTGCTACAGTGTCTACGCTGATCAACTGAACATGGATTATTTCAACAACGGACACCAAAGCCTACGTCTAGAAATGACAGCAGCTAAAAACACCAACAATAACCAAAGTCCTTCAACTCCTCTAGCCAAATCTCCTAGCACTCAGAGAGCAGTTACTTCCCCTGATGGAGAATGTTCTATGGATGACCTTTCCTTCTATGTCAACCGACTATCTTCTCTGGTAATCCAGATGGCCCGTAAGGAAATCAGGGACAAGTTGGAAGGTGGAAACAAATGCCTTCATCATTCAATCTATCCACACACTGGGGACAAAGGGAAAAGCAGCCCCCGCAGTGCTGCGAGCAAGATTGCTTCTGAAATGGCCCATGAGACTGTGGAATTGACTTCTACAGAAATGCATGATACTGGGGAAGACTGCAGGGAAGGTGGTCGGAAAACCTTTCTGTATAGTGAATTATCCAACAAGAACAAGTGTGGAGAAAAGCAGATGTGTCAGAGAGATAGCAAAGAATTTGCAGATTCTATCAGCAAGGGGCTCATGGTTTATGCAAATCAGGTGGCATCTGACATGATGGTCTCTGTCATGAAGACTTTGAAAGTGCACAGCTGTGGGAAGCCAATTCCAGCCTGTGTGGTCCTGAAAAGGGTGTTGCTAAAGCACACCAAGGATATTGTGTCTGATTTGATTGATTCCTGCATGAAGAACCTACATAATATTACTGGGGTCCTAATGACTGACTCAGACTTTGTCTCAGCTGTCAAGAGGAATCTGTTCAACCATGGGAAACAAAATGCTGCAGACATCATGGAGGCCATGCTGAAGCGGCTGGTTGGTGCCCTTCTTGGCGAAAAGAAAGAGACTAAGTCTCAGAGTCTGTCATATGCCTCTTTGAAAGCTGGATCTCATGATCCCAAATGCAAGAACCAGAGTCTTGAATTCTCAGCCATGAAAGCTGAGATGAAAGGGAAGGACAAAGTCAAAGTGAAGCCAGACCCATGCTGCAAGTCATTGACCAGTGCGGAGAAAGTCAGTGAGCACATCCTCAAGGAGAGCCTGACCATGTGGAACCAAAAGCAAGGAAATCAAGGCAAGATGACTACCAAAATATGCACCAATAAAGATGAGAAAAGGGAAAAGATCAGCCCTTCCACAGATTCACTAGCAAAGGACCTGATTGTCTCTGCCCTTATGCTGATCCAGTACCATCTGACCCAGCAGGCCAAGTGCAAAGACCCAATTGAAGAAGACTGTCCTTCCACCATGAACTATATGGCTCAGAGTACCCAATATGAGAAGTGTGGAAGCAACCAAAGCGCCAAAACACTTTCAATGAAGCATCTAGAATCTCGTGGAGCTCCTGGACCATCTACATCTCTAAAGGAGAACCAACATCTGGACTCCCAGAAGTTGGATATGTCAAACATCGTTCTATCTCTGATTCAGAAACTGCTTAGCGAGAGCCCCTTCAGCTGTGATGATCTATGTGAAGGTGAGAACAAGCGTTCTGAGCCCAGGACAGGCAAAGCAGCTTGCATGTCCAAGAGGCCTGACAGAAGGGAAGAACAATGCCAGGACAATCAAGAACTTGACTTTATTAGTGGGATGAAGCAAGTGAACCGGCAATTTATAGATCAACTGGTAGAATCTGTGATGAAGCTATGCCTTATCATGGCCAAGTATAGCAACAATGGGGCAGCCCTTGCTGAATTGGAAGAACAAGCAGCCTTGGCAAGCAACCTCAATTTCGGTGGCCCCAGATGCAGTCACAATGGTGCAATGTCACACAACTATCAAGATTCTCCTGGGCCTGAAGTCATCGTCAATAATCAATGCTCTACAAGTAGCTTGCAGAGGCAACTCCAGGCTGTCCTACAGTGGATTGCAGCCTCCCAGTTTAACGTGCCCCTGCTCTACTTTATGGGAGATGATGATGGACAACTGGAGAAGGTAAGTAATGCATCAAGGTGCAAAAAAAAAAAAAAAAAAAAGAGAGAGAGAGAGAGTAGGAATGGGTGGAGGCAGGGAGGTAGTATTGTACTTAGACCCCAAGATCGGTCCAATTTCTTTTCAAGTCTGTTCTTTACCATGTGCTTCATGAATTACTTTACCTCATGAAAAGACACAAAAGTGTCGAACCACTAGCTAAGTTGTGTTGTGGACACCTCAAGGCCCATGCACTTCCACCAAGAGGAGAAGAGTGAGATTAGCTCATTTCATCAGTGACCCCTTTAACAAACTATTTGGTAAAACACTGGGAAGTGATTTTTAAGCCTTATGTTTTGAGTTTTAAGATTCTCCAAAGGACTCTGGAGAGAGGGGGTAAAAAAGAAAAAAAAAAAAGGGAGCTCCTCACTCCTCCTCAAGGTGATAGAAGTATCATGCACCCATTTTGTCTTAGACCTGTCAGAAACAGTTTAAAACTAGTCTTATTATTTTCCCTAGGTACCTCCCCAAACTCACAGGTCCTACAAGTGCCCCAAGACTACCTGACTTAAATTGTATGCCCTAGCTGCCTCACTTGCCTCACCCTAGTCCTGGCCCTGCTCCTCAGATCCCGTGGAGGCCGGCATTCATACACATGTATGTTCTCTCTCTCTCTCTCTCTCTCTCACACACACACACACACACACACACACACACATACATATACACACACACACAGAGAGAGAGAGAGAGAGAGAGAGAGAGAGGCGTTTCCTGCATTAGATGGATTACAGAAAAATCAAATACTTAGCCAAATTATTTTCAGTCCAGGAGCTAAGACCAGGCAATCCTCCCTACCCCCAATCTCATACTTTTCTAGGGAGGTGGGGGAATGGCAACCCAAAGCCTTGACCTAGAAAGCAGCACAGACTAACTGAAAGGTCCAGCAGATTGTTTCTGAAGATCAAAAAAGAAAATACCTTTGGCATTTTGATCTATGTCATTAGAGAAAGTTCAAGGAAAAAGGAAAGCTGTGTCAACAGCCTCCAATCCTGGATCTGTGACACATGGTACTCTAATCCTAGAATCATGGGTGGGAAGGTGTCGGTTAGGGGATGGTGTGGGGGTGGGGGGATGAGGGGGCATCAGAGGGTGGGGAGCTTGGAGGGTGGGAAGGTATTCACTTTGTTCAATGGGTCCTTCCTCCAAAAAGCATCAAGCAACTCATGATAGCTCTGTTCTCTCCACAGCTTCCTGAGGTTTCAGCTAAGGCAGCAGAGAAGGGGTACAGTGTAGGAGATCTTCTTCAAGAGGTCATGAAGTTTGCCAAGGAACGACAACTGGATGAAGCTGTAGGAAACATGGCTAGGAAACAACTGCTAGACTGGCTGCTCGCTAACCTGTGAGCTAACAACTCCTTCGACTCCTCTCCATCTTACTCCCCCAGCAGCATTCCATCCCAGCCAGAGCACCCCCACCAGCAGGCCAGCCAACTGCACAATACATGATTGCATTCCCCAGTACATCTGAGCAGTTGCACTGTGCAAATACAGGGTGTCCAACAAGCTGGGCAAGAACGTGAATAAAAAAATTTAAAAAAGAAGTGTGTCTTTGTTTTCTTGATCAGACATTGCTGAGGTAAGGAAGGGAATGAGTCAATTTCCACAACTTGTGTCTAGACCTCACCCTGGGTTATTCTTAGCACCAAAAACACAGGACTATAATCCATGTACAGGTCCCTAAGTAATCTGGTTTGTCCAAATAATCTCAACCCGCAGTTTAAAGTTTTGCCACCTGTGTGGCCTCCTATTTCTCTCTGAATCATACACCTAACTTAATAATCCCCTTTCCCAAGGATACAGCTTTCTTGGTCTTTTTTAAGACCAAGAGACCAAGTCCAAGCAGATGGGCTTGGACAAAAAACAAGTTGAAGACAATGTATTACCCACAGACATTGCCCTGCCTTGCCACACACACACACACACACCCCAAAAGTGTTCACTGCACGTGGCTAAATACTACCCAGAACTACAATAGGATCTTATCCTCCCCTATGAGTGAATAAAGCTTCCCTATAAGTAATTTCTTTCAATTGATGAGATTTCCTTGTTTTATACCAGTCTGGAAAAAAAATTTCTGAGACCATAAAACTCGAAGATGGGTAAATTCCTTGTGAGTTTCGATGTCCTAGTGTCTCCTCTGAGACTAGCACTAAGTTCCTAGATTTGTTCTATGCTTCCCAGAAGTCAATCACAATGCTAGACTTCATTACAAATCAGATGAAGACAGTGGTTTCAAGCCTGGGGCCTTCTGTTGTTAGCAAGTTCGCTGTGTGCTCTCATGGCATGTCTTGGCACCCT
The DNA here is from genome assembly GCA_008750895.1 of Mirza zaza. Lineage (NCBI taxonomy): Eukaryota > Metazoa > Chordata > Mammalia > Primates > Cheirogaleidae > Mirza > Mirza zaza. The sequence goes on along the minus strand of VSMD01090661.1, from coordinate 3,596 downwards.
TGAGGTACTGTGGCTTGGGAGAATAAACACAGGACGTGGTGTCCTTCTGGACTCAACAGTCAAAGCTTTGCTTCTTACTAGTCCCACGGGCTTAGACAGTCCTCCAGAGAGAGCCTGTTTCTTCATCCGTAAAATGTAGCTAATAATTACCCTCACTGTTTAGAGATTAAACTGGAGGAATGGATGTGATGGCATTCTGCACAAAGTGGATCTCATTACAAATATAGATGTGTGAAGGAAGCTGTACCTCTCAAAACCCCTCCTAACACAGTTGGGAGTGCTCTCTTGATACATTTCAGAACTGAAAACATATCCTCTTGAGTAAGGGATTCAGAGAGAGAGGCACTTTTTGGGGGAGGTAAGAGGCACACAGGGAAACTTTGCCAAGTCCTCCACAATATCTGAACCAGTGAGATAGAATTAAAGGCAGACTCCTTCAGAGCAGGACCTTTAAAACTCTCCAGTCTGGATAAAGCTAATCAAACCTTTTCCAGTCTCACCCCACACCATGAAAAGCCCTGGAGTTGAGCCATCACAGATCCTTCTCTCTTCCCTTGAAGCAAATCCTTAAGAAACAAATCTGGAGGCCAGGGCTGCATTTCTAATGACTCAGTCCTCCCTGAGCACAGCTGGGTCCCCTAGTAGTTTACTTCCTTGATTAACTTGGCTCTTACCTTGTTCCTGATTTTTATTATGAGGCGGTCTTGGGGATTCCTTGGAACGTGGAAATAGAGCAAAGGAAGTTATATGTTCTGTTAAACGAAGGTGGCTGTGGCAAGATGGTCTCTAAGGGCCTTTCCAGTTCTGACATTTGAGGAGTATAAGAACAAGTTTTTATTCCATAATTTCTCAGGGAAACTTGTGTGGATGAGGTAAGTTCAGGGGAGGAAACTTGATTTTCTTCAGAGCTAACTGACAGACTCCAGCAGAGAAAGGAATGCTTTGCACAACAAGGACCCTGACAAGGATCTGGAGGAACTCAATAGCCCTTGGGGTTTATTCCTGGAGAATGAGACCCTGGCCTTTGACCTCTCTAAATGAAGAAGTGATTCCAGGCATCCTAATAGCAGTGTGACCATGCTCAATGCCAGCAGTCGGAAATTGACAAGCACTTCTGCTGAGCTGAGAGCCCAGCATATAGTAGGAAAGGGCGACAGGAACAGAAAGGGAGGAAAACTTGATTCTCCCCTGGCAGGTGGTGCAATTGGCTTGAAACCTCTTGACAGTTTCAGTCTCTCAAGACCAGGCCTCCATTTCAAAAGAAAAGCTGTGAGCAAAACTTGTCTGGGAGGTTACTGCAGGGCCAGGACTAGACTGAGGTGAGGTGAGAGAAGTACTTGCTTCAGGGGCCAAAAAACTAGGTAATCAAAATAATTACTTTAATGTGATGTTTTAAAAATCACAATTAGTGCAAAAACATATGATGAACAAAATACCAAACATTTTAATACAGAGGATCAGTAACAGTGTCATGCTAAGCCATAATGGAGCGCGAGGGGAGAGGAAAAATTGGTAAGACTGATTTTACAGGAGTAACACTGTATGGGAGATCACCAAGGCAGTATTTAGAGAATGTGTTGCCCTGAAAGCCTGTGTCAGCACAAAAAGAAACAGTGAAGTCCCTGCCTAAAGAGTTTAGGAAGGGAACAAATAACAAATCAAACAAGTTTAGGAAAAGGAAAATAAAGTTTGAAGCAGGAAAAAAGCTAGAGAAAGCAAAGTTTCACTTAAGCCTTAAAAAATCAGGGGTTGAGGGTATTGCAGTGTTTCCTCCCTTGATTAACATAAGAGTACATCTTTCCAAACAAAAGTTCATATTAGATTTATTCTGGTTAAAAGTGGGAACCTTGTAAGATTGTCCCTGTTAAAATTCTATCAAAAAATAGTTCTAATAATAAAAGAGAAATCAATAAAAAATAGAAATATAGGAGAGAGAGAAATTAAAATGCCACTTTTGCAAATGGTATATTTGTACACTCATAAAAATCAAATCCCCAAATACCAGAGGTAATAAATGAGTTTTGCAAAGATATAGAAGAAGATACTGGTGAACTATAACAATTTACTGTCAACCAAAACAGTTCCAGCTGCTTTCTCCCCAGTGAGTCAGAGACATATAAAAAGTTCAGTGGTTCCCCCACACTAAATGCTCTGTGGCGTCAGAGCATAAAATACATCTCAAAGAATCTATTGAATTTCTATATCCTAGAACCACCCAGCCAGAAAAAGTCTACTTACAATAGTGGTAATAATATTAAACACTTGAGTATTTAAAAAGGCAAAAAATTACATTTATAGAGCACTTACTGAGTGCCAGACAGTACTGGGTGCTTTCATTCTTTCAAAAACCTTCTTATTAGCTGCTTTTTATGGATGATAAATGAGAAGATAAGGTTTAAATACCTTTTTCAAGGTTACACAACCACTAAGTGAAAGAGTTGGGATTCAAATCCAGGTTTGTCTCACGTCAAATACCATGCCTTCTCCATTCTTTCACTGTTTTTCTATTAATCCAGATCCATGCTTACTAAAGAACAAACTATAAAACATGAAAGAAAAAAACAAAGTAAACAGAAAAATAGAAAAATAGACCATGCTCCTGACTGGTAAAAATTTAGTTTTACTAAATAAATAAAACAACTCAATAAAAAAACAATTTATTTACTCAATAAAACAACAATTTATTTACTCAATAAAACAACACTATTTGAGATCAAAACCTGTAGAAAGAAATAAAAAAAGCACTCTCTAATTCAACATATAATAGATCTTATATAATGTTAATTTAAGTCTTTATTGGATAGGTTCAAAGTGTCTTCCCCAAGATATTTATTAATTACAAAGAGAAAAGTAGTAACTTAACACGGAGAAACCTGTCAACCACATCTTAATTAAGTGATCAAGGCTAACATCAGGAGTAAAACATTGATATCCTGTATCTCCTGATATCATGTGATGAGCAGTGTATATCATCTCTGTGGCATTCTTGCCAAAAATCCATAACCCCAGTCTAATCATGAGAAACCATTAAAAGCCCGAGTTGAAGGATACTTTATATAATAACTGACCAGAATTGACTGAAAAAGTCATACCGGAACATTTTAGGTTGATAGAAATGTTCTATATATCTTGATAGGGAAGGTGTATCCTTAACACAGGTGTAATAATTTCTTAAGACTCCATCAACCTGTATGCTTTAAATTAGTGAATTTTATTCTATCTAAATTATATATCAATAAAGTTGATTTAAAAATATGTACTTACTAAATACCTATAGAGGGAAAAAAAATCCCCCTTCTACTGTTCACAAGTTTCTTTGCTCTCCTGCCTCTTTCCAGAAAGTCTCCAATTTAGCAAGTCTTTCTAACTTTGGGCTCTGAGTCACCCTTACCTTGCAGCCATCCCTCTTGTTCCTTCTATTTGTCTCTCGTGGCCCAGAGTAGGACCTTGGAAGCCCCTTCTTTATAAGGACTCCCTTCCCAGGTCCCAGCTGCATATCCAAGATTAGAAGGTCTCTAGCTCAACTCCTTCTTGTCATGAAATTCACCTCCTCAGAAAACTCTTCACTATCTTTTCTTCCATAGTTACTTTTTATC